>OFHS01001506.1:16260-26343 GCA_900245855.1 Calvadosia cruxmelitensis
TACAGTACGTTGATAATTATTTTTAGATCATTAACAAGGCATTTACCTGTCTTTGGGTATAGATGGGTATTTAGTCGTCATTTCCATCAGTTGATCCTGTATAAGTATGCCAACATATAAATAACGAAAAAAGAGAACTTAAATCAACGTGATCAAAGGCAGGTGCATAAAAGTAGAGGGAACCAGTAAGTAAATACCGGAATCACAAAGCACATCAATCAATAGAAAGCCATCGCAAGTCAAAGCAAGAATAGCCAAGATCGTATTGATCACAGTCAACAGATCTTTGATTGTACTACAGATAATAATATAATAAAGATAATAATAAAACGAACCTTTAAACAGGATAAATACTTCATCGAACAACTACTGTTGTCAACATGTGTCCTGTGTAACTAAAGAATTAGAAAACTAAACATTTACGCTAAAATGATTTAAAATGTGGTTTCACGGCTCTCTCTCTCTCTCTCTATATATATATACATTTAGTCAATCCTGCAGAAAACATAGCTTAGCTTCAAAGCAACCTTTTCAAAAAACGGCTCCGTTAGACTTTGTACCAGTTCACATTGTTCAACTTTGACCTTGTTAGCGCGTTGGAGCTTTGCGGTGTGTTTGGAAAACCGTGCACATCCAGAGCCCTGTTGTTTCTCAGAGCTAATCAAATCCATAATTGCTAATAAGTGGCAGGTGCCGGGTTTTGATCACACAGACATACAAACATACAGACCGACATTTGTGAAATATAGATATAGATAGCACTAAAACTTTTCTAGGGCCTTTAGCCATTCTCTAAGGTATAATAAAGTATACACATACTTGATTGGAAAGCTCTTACTAATAAATTATAAGGAGAAACGTGTAAAATCAGATGACTTGATGCAAACAAGATGAAGCATAAAAGCTCATCCGTTAATTTGTCGATACAGTGCAACCCCGTTAATATCACCTCGGTTAATATCACAACCCGCTTAATATCACTTCACTTGGAGAACCAAGCTCTGTCAAAATCAACTATTTTAAACCGCTTATCAAAACTTGCTTTTTATCACAATTTTTGCCTGGAAAACCATGGTGATATTACCAAGGTTACACTGTAATTTAGCATTTTAGTTCCAGTTGAGAACCGTCTGCGACTTACATTTATTCAACCAAAAACAAACATAACAAAAGCTTTTGAACGAATAGTAACAAGAGCAACCCCAACCTGGTCATGCTTCGATGTCACTAATGACAACAAGACCCCTGTTGCTAGGCAGCACCAACAATGACCCATAAAGGAAGCCTACGCGAGCGGCTCAGTTATGTGATGTTATACAGTAAGGCATGTTATGTGAAAAGAACATAACTATTTGTTAATAAATTGTAGTTTCTTATACCCACAACATGTAAGTCAACAACGTGCACTGCTGTATTTGGTAATGTAATGTAATGCAATATGATGTTTAGACAGTCGGCCTATTCACACGAATGTGATTTTCAATAGGGCACGGTAGTATTAAGCACTTTGTAACTATAGAAACCAATGATTTATTTAAGTAGTCACAATCAGTTTAAAACGTGATTGAGTCATATGTAAAGATCTAAAAAGAAGCTCAAGCAAGAGAGCAGCCTGCTCAGAAGAACGCTCACAACAATTGCTTACATCAATCGCAGGAGCTCCACCGATGGAAAATCTTGTCAGTATAATGTTGTAATGTCATCTTACTTAATTTTTTTATTTTACAATAATTGTAGCTGGCATATTAATGCAAATGTATTCTCCTTGTCTGTGAATCAACAATGCAAGAATCTCAGTCAGAACCACGGTGATTTACAGTCGATGTCTAATAATGTAACACAGAAAGTGATGATAAGAAGCTTGGTATTCACATTTCTAATAGGAGAGCTGTTAGAAATATTACTTGAGCAGTAATTATTATTATTGTTCAATCATATAAAGAAATCGAGGAAACTGACAGTGGAAAGAAATCAAACACCGCTCACCTGAAATGGCAAACCATCGAGGCTGCGGGATTGGAAGCGAGATCTCAGTGGCGGATCAAGCGGATTCCCTTGATGCAAGTGTGGTGGAAGTCCTAAAGCTATTACACGGAAATCTTCATGGACACGTACTAGATTCTGATCTGAAAGTTCTTCCATGGTATGTGTCTAACAGCAAAAACCACAAAAGAGTCCACCAATAGCATAAAGTCATAAATTTACTCAGTTATTTAAAACATTAGCAATGACTACTGAGGGCAGTCCATTTGCAACAAATGCAACTAGTGCATAAGGCAGTTCTTGCAATCAATACAGTGGCATGAATATGGACAATGCCTAAGATGTGTCTACTTTATGGTGGGATGAAAACAAACAATGCGAAAATTCAAGACAAGATCACATGCAGTGCAACTAACCTTCAATAGGGTGTCATATCGAGAGGAGGAAACAAGCAGTCGTCCATCTTCTAATTGCATTTCTCTGTTTTCCAAAAGGTTATTCAAGACAGGCAGTACATTTCTTTCTGCTTTTTCGATTCCTTCGATGATAAGCAAGCGACCACTCAAAGCAGCCCTCACGGCACTCTTAAGACAGAAACAGAACAGACATAATCAAGCTATAAGGAAAAGAATCCACACGAACCACTTGGAGGTGGCCTCTTAACACAGGTGGTCTCAGGAAGGTAAATCGTACTGCATAAAGTGTGAGGCATATTGGCCACTTGAAGGTGTCCCGTAAGTTGTAACACAAGTGGTATTTCAAAGCATGTAATTTGTATTATTTGCACCCTTAGGGGCCATTTGAAGGTGGTCTCTTAAGACAGGTAAATTGAATTGCTTGAACCTTCAAGGGCCACTTGAAGCCGGTCTCCTATGACAGGGGTATCTTAAAACAGGTAGTACCTAAGGCAGTCTGGATTGTAGATGAAATTCAACTCATTGAAATTGACAATAGATCAACAGATACACATCTCATCCTTATAAGATCTCTAGAAGTTAAAACAATGCAATAGAACACACAAAAGATTTATTACAAAAACTACTACCAGTCTCTATAAATATGATGTCTCTCATACTCCTATATGCCCATTGGCTGCAAACTTAAAAATATGAAATAAATATTTTAGTGAAAACTAACACAATACTGAAGAAAAAATAAAATTTACAAAGGACTAGAAAATAACAAAAGCGTAATATTTATCATCAATATAAAGAATATTCTCACCTATTGACGACCAAGAAACTCAACACATCTATCCTTTGAAAGAAGAAAAGTTTATTGTTAAAAGAGTACCTGATCAACAAACTGCGTAGCACCATTCACAATCTCCTTTCTTTGTTTCAGGTCGGACTCAGTTGTGTCTCTTGTCAAAGTGCAATATTCTATTTCACGATTCAGAATCTCCTGAAAAGTACCAGAAATGAATTTGGATTAACTCAAATAATGCACAAAAGTAAGAAAATAACAAATCTAGACCAGAACATAAACAATAAACTGAAAGAAAAATACATCAAAGTTAATCTAATGCTAAATAAATATAATAATAGATTTAGTAGTCCAATCATTATTCTAGGTTAAACCTAAGGCAGGTAGCTAGCCTGCGCACAGACTTGAAAATGTTTCTGTAGAAATCATTAACATCTGCACTATTCAACAAAACAAGAAATTCTGCTGACAAGGCACCGGTCTTACAAACACAGTGAACCAATCAAATCACGTGCCTGATACACCTCTCTTGCTCTTCATCAAAAATCGTTTTACTTTGCTATGGAGACATGACCGTTGATGGCTTTTATGGCTACAGGTAAGTTAGGATCCTTTCCTGATGTTCGACTGCAAATCGGGGGGAAAAACGAATCAATCGCTCTTGGTCCTCAGCCATTTAGACGTCCTCAGGAGTCACATATAAGAGATGTTGACTGTGCAAATTATGTACCCAATCTACCACCAAGATTCTAGGGCGGAATGTACTAACCCCATGTAGACCAACTACAATAAATTTATAGGAACAATAAACTTGAGCCAATTCTTGACAATGTGCTTGCAGTCCGAGGATCAACAACCAAAATGCCACAACGACCCCACTTGTCAATAACAACAACTTGCAACTTTAATCGGAACAAACTCACCAAGTCAATGGATACTTGTATGAGACCAAGAGACGACAATACGAAGCTTGATACTTCAAGGACTTCCAAAGAGCATGTCCCACCAACTTGACTGAAGACACCGACTAGCTCCCTGATTTAACTATAACAACTTATTCTATACTAAAACTTAAAACAATGAAAATATGCTAATTACAATATTACAACTTCACTGTGCAGTCTCTACACAACAGCTTTACTGTACCTCATTACGAACTGAAACTGATGGTGCAAAAGTAAGCGCCAGGCTCCAAAGTCAAATGTCACACTGGCGTTGCAATGACCTTACAATTATTGACGTCATCGAGCGCCAACAGACTGTGAGAAGGAAATCGTAATTGTGAATTTCTTTATCCTACCGTCATAGGACATTATTGTGAGAGCTTCTACAAAGGTCATTTGCAAATACTCAACAAAATCCAACCATAAATTTTGAAGAAAAATCAATGTTGTGTTAATGCCCATACCGCAAATTGCATAGCAACTCTTCTTCTAAAAGGTCCCGGCGGCCCAAGTAGAAACATATCTTGACCTAAGGAATCCTATGTGAAATAATAATACAATACTCGGTAATCAATCCTGGAAATGCAATCCCTTAACATGTCAGTATGCAAGTGAGTTGACATCTGCAACAAATGAAGATGACAGAAAAATGTATTTCCTTGAAGTGCATTCAGCCGTACTATTGTGCAATTTTACAATGCTATTCTTGGCTGTCAAATTTATTTCTAGTACTGTATGCAGCATAAATAGAAAGTATAACTGAAACTAACAGTTAGTCGACATGATAAATTACATTCAAAACATTAGCATAAGAAAGACGCTGTGGCCTTGCACAAATTCTAGGTATTCTATTTTATAACAACACCATAAAAGAGAGTCTAGTTGTTATACAATTACAGCGAAACCTGTCTATAACGGTCACCTTTGGGAGCTGAGTACAATGACCTTCATAGACAGGTGGCCTTTCTGTCCAGGCTATATTTCTATAGAAAGTGTCATTTCGGGGTTAAGAAGAGTGGCCTTTATACACAGGTGGTTGCCCTATAGAGGTGGCCGCTAATACAGGTTTGACTGTATAAATCTTTCCAGAAGGAAAATGCACCTCTATGAACAGCATCTTTCAATTAAAGTTGCATCCTCTCTATCGATTGTTTGTTAATTATCCAATGAAACTATAAGTTTCATTGCATATTCAATTAACTAGATTCGACTATACAGTGTAACCCCGTTAATATCACCTCAGTTAATATCACAACCCATTTAATATCACTTCACTTTGAGAACCAATCTCTGTCAGAATCAACTACTTTAACCCACTTAATATCACGACCTGCTTATTATCACGATTTTGACTGGAAAATCATGGTGATATTAATGATGTTTCACTGTACTACCAGTTTTTTTTAAAAAAAGGGACATCGAAATTTGCAGCAAGTGTAACTCAATGCTGCTACGCAAGGGGCAATATCAGGGTATTGCAGATGCAACATATGGTACAGGGACACATTGGCAGTCCAATGATGCTGAAATCTCAAAGTCAAGATTTAAGCTTCATCTGGATTTGTAGATGGATATAATCCACATGGTTGCAGAAGTCCACCGTACAAGGCGAACAAATGTATTGCTAGATACAACATAAATTTTAATGATGAAGTTGTACACTGAGACCATCGTTTATAATTTCACAGTTATGAGTAGTAAGGATCGATGCTAATCCGCTTAGTAATAATAAATCGTTCCAACGCTTGCCACATATGTGTACACAATAATTGTAACTATTTTGACTGTAAACGAGCCAGATTAAAACCTGAAATAAACCCTGTCTCTCGTTTCCATGAGAGAGTTTGGACATTACTATGACTGTTATAAATGTAAATTTATTATTATTATTATTATTATTATTATTATTACGCCACTGCTGATGTTCAGGTCATGCACAAAATACTTGTAAATGTCTTTCCATTATAATAATTACTCGAGAGACAACAGAAGTATCCTTATACGTCGAACAGTCAGAAATGGCTCTGACAGGCTGAATTCAATACCTCCTCAGTACTTGGTGCAATCTTAGCTTTGTGGAACATGGCAATAGCACTCCATTAAATATTTCTTCATTTTTTAAGACTAGTAGGCCCGCGATGAACAGAGACGGAAAAGTTCACAAGAGTTCTCTTTGACAGGAGTAAAAACCTGTTGTCAAAATGCAACTAGGGAGACAGTTGAGTTCAACCAATCTTATCCATCTCCAGTTTTACTGCATATGTTTATTTTTGTAGTCGACCTATGTAGCTAACAGTAGCAAAGGAAAAATACCTTCTGCAACATCCACTTCAAATGGACAGCTACGGACTGAGAAATGCAAGACAAATCCAAAGGCGCTGAAAGAGATATCATTAGCAGTCATTCAATGTTCGATTTCAAAGGAGATATGACAAAACAAATTACAGCTTGATTATATTCAGCTGCAGCTGAATATAATCCTTACACAATAGCCTGGATGCTCTAGAAAGAAACAACAACAGGAACCTTTCTCAAGGACTTGTAATATTTTGTTGACAAAATTGGTGTCAGTGAGGAAAAAACTTGTTGTGCTGTAAAACAAGAAATGACACAAGCATTTAGATGACCTTCATGATCGATAATCTTCATTTGTCGCTGAGTTGTCCGCTCATCGCATTTTGTTCTTCTTCCACTGCTTGTCATGATTGGTCTCTGTTGGCATCGTTTACACATTGTCTATTGTTGTGTCAGTTAAATTCCAATAGATTGTTTTTTGTGACTATTTTTTCCTGTATTTATCAGTTTAAATCCCAGTTGTTGTTAACATACCTATGCAGTATGAAACTTCCCGCTTTATGATGTATGTACCCCATGAAAAATAAACAACGGCTTATTGGGTTCCACAGTAAATGATGGTCGGTTGGTTTGTTTGTTTGTTTATATTTGGTGCTCAAATCATTTTCACTACTATATATACACAAATAAATTTACCTATAGAACTCGGGGAACAACCAATTGAGTTAGCAGCACCCACAAGGGCGTCTTACACTAGCTAGTACTACAAAACTCAAACAATTTACTTCACTAATTATATTTACTGTAATACTGCTAGATAAACATAGCTGATGATGATGATGATGATGATGATGATGATGATGATGATGATGATGATCGAGCGAGGCATGCATAAGCAGGATCACAACAATCAGCCACTGGTTTAACAGTTTCAAGCACAGTGTAGCTGTATTGCTCCTGCAGAAATATGCAGAAATACGCTCATGTGACAGTTTCGACGACAAAACAACACTACTTAGAAGTCACTAGATCACCAAGTCAGCTTGCAGTTGTTGCATGGTTTGCATTCCAAGTTTGTAGGCTATGTGTCTCCCAAAATAGAAGCAGATAACCCATACAGCTCAGGCTTTGGGATCTCCTATCATCCTCACGCCACAAAGTACAACGAAAATGTCCACAATTAAGAAAGACTATACTTTCTATTCAAGGGGCAAAAAGCAATTATTTGGCCTAATTGCAATGAATAAACCTGATTGTTTGCAGATTATGATTTAGAGTAACTCTAAATCAGTTTGAGCTGCAGGCGATACGTTGCAAAGAAAGACCATGAGCGCACAAAGGATGATGGTCAATAAAGGCTCTTTACATCACTGTGCCATAAATAATACTAAGATAAGCTAATATCAAAGTTGATTGTTGTAGTCTACTAGGAACTGCGTAACCAAACAGTGTCATTCTTAAATTGACAGCTTTTAGGAAAGAAGAGGCAAAGCAGTGATAAACTCACCATATCCAACAGGAACATTTGTTGGTTCTAAGGAACGTTTTCTGGGAACTTTAACTCCATCAATCTCCACAAATAACTCTAAAAACAAAGTGAACAGCAGTCAAACAAGCATCCTGTCCATGAAATGGTGAAGAACCATTGTAGCCCAAATCACCACTGACATAACTCTTATATAGGGCTAAACTACTACAAAGTACTCTTCGATTCCAATTCAAATAATCTGCTACATTATTTTGGAAGCCGTTTTCTTTTTATAAAAACTGGATATACCCTCCGTGAATAGCACTGAAATGGTTCTCGGTGGCCAGAGCATTTGCAAAAGGATAGCTAAGCCTGTAAACATTATGAAAAACTACATCTGTCAAATGGCCATTCATCCTCAGCCAAATCATACTCAGTGGTAGCAGGACCAATTCATGAAAAATCTATGGAATCTATATTATTATATCATTTATATAAATTTATTACTAGAGGAGGTGGAATGATTGGACACCCAAGGGCGTCATAACGTTACCATTGTCTCTATGTGCCATTGTACATCTAATAACGACTACAATACCATAAAGACATACTCTCTGTGTTTGTTAAAAAAAGACCATTAATGACAGCTAGATTGAACAAGCAAGACATCTTTATGATGCCTAAATCGGATATGACAAAGCATAATCATGATTCATGAATGGATTGTTTAACCATTTCCTTAACCACTGATTTGTAGATAAGACTCAGAAAGATCCGAGATTATGGACACATTTCTGTTATATTCTATTTAGCACAGACGCCCTTGCTATAAATGTTTAACGCAAATTTGACGTTCTTTTCACGGTCAAATTCTCCCGCATTAGTGGAGTTGAATTCCTCACACCCTCAATATACAGATTTTCAAAATTAATTGAAAATGAACGACAACTCCAACTTTAGAAATGACTGGTATTTCCGTGATCAGTAAATTTGTTTCTACCAGGATCTGCTGAGACCCCACAATCCACATAGGCAGTTAAAGGTTCTGTTTGGCCTTGTGATCGACCAGCGTTACCGTTAGCACATGATCTAAATCAATGATAGATTGTTCAGAATTACAATTGGTTGTACGTAAAAACCACTGATGAATTGGTTAATCGATGCATTGGGCCAACCTTAATGTGTTACGATTTTGGTTTAGCTTATTTCCACTTAAAAACAGTGGTTTCCATTACCAATAGATGGTAGGCCTGTGAATTCACATTTTTCAATAGGCCTCACGTGCACGGTTCATAAAATATCACTTTCAAAGTAGCCACTTAAGTGGAATCTGCTGCCAAATCGTTCGCATATAGCCCTAATTTTTTAGCATGCTCCGCCATAGCTAAGCGGTGGTGCAAGTTGAATTTATGTTTCATCATCATGCGTTTAATCCTGTTCAATCCCTCGACTGATGCGAAAGAAAAGCTCTCTGAAATTTTGAAATTTCCTCTCACAGGCAGTTCTTAGAATTTTACTTCCAAATTGTTAGCTACTTTATTGTTCATTAGAAGACAGTTAAATGTGTACCTGGACAGTTTGTATGTTACGCTGATGATCTTCATGGAATACGACCACAATTCAGTCAAATACCAAGGAAAGTGCCGCTACACCATGGAATGATCCCATGCCAGAAAAGCAGAATACACCAGTTGGCTTGATATAAAAATAGTTCTCGGCTAGCTCGTCATTGCTCAAATTGAAAACATACTTTTTGAAGATGTTTGAACACGATCATATCCATCTGCTCACAAAATAAAAATATCCATCGTCATCAGGCACATTAAGAGTTTAAGACCACGGCATTGTGATAATCATTGATTTTCACTCCTGGATTCCAGGATCAGTAGAGCAAAGTTGGATGAGCATGTAAAACAATGATAAAATATCTGTTTCTGAGTAGAGTAGGTCTAATTAAGCAATAAGTAGCAGAACGACGCTGTTATGTTTCTCTAAAAAATTGTTACTGTATGAGTCAAGTCAATATTTTTATTGAACAAACACCGAGGAAGGAATGACTTGCAGCGGGTTTACAACAGACATGATTACTAGTTAACAGACAAATATACAAGATTGTTTACAGAAGGACTAATAGAGAAATGCTGCAGTACAATATCCGGATTACATGGGACAACTTAACTAGACACT
>OFHS01001507.1:1986-27178 GCA_900245855.1 Calvadosia cruxmelitensis
TGGATTTGTTTTCTAAACCTCAATTTCGAGATTTCTAATTTTATTACCGAAATTTGGAGAAATCGAATTTAAATTTGAGGTTCATCCCATCTCCAGTCTTCATGTATGAATCTATAAACAAACTTCAGTCTCCCAAGCCGTACAAAGATCTGTTTTACTCTCAAAGGTGCTTAAAGAAAAGTACCACTTGGAAGAAGCAGCAACTACGTCAGATGCGTTCCTTGATCAAGCCTATTTCCACTTAAGAATGTTAAGTAAGAATGCATTAGTCTAATCATCAGTATATTATCTCATACATAATTATGTAGTTATTATAATTATGTAATTATTATAATTATGTAATTATTATAATTATGTAATTATTATAATTATGTAATTATTACAGTTATGCAATTTAGTAATTATGCATATGACCTGATTCTGTAGCTATCCGATTTACACATACAATGCATTAATGATTTCCTAAATGTTTGTATAGAAATTGACTTGCTTTTATTCATTTTGCATACAATGGACTGCAATGCAAGATTGGCACATGGAATTCTCCCATGCAAAGCCTACCTTTCCTGAGAAGGGACTTGATAACATTTTCCTATCAAGCAAGGACTTAGATAAATGGACACATGTGGTTATATGGACCTGTGTTCTCGGATCAAAGAATAAATTTCCCAATAGGGGCTGACCGTCCCGATAGAGTTGAGGTGCTACAGCCCCATCCAGCCCTCCACTGAAGTCACCTCAGCTATGCAATGCAATATGTAGATAATAAGGTGAACAGAGCAATATACTAACTGGGGATAAATGCAAAGAGCATTTCATTGTCGCCATAGCTAGATGTCGTGGAGTGACGTCCAGTAAAGTCACATTGAGTGCCAAGCTCAATGGCAGTGTTGTCAGCTGGAATCATTTCCTAGAAAACAGATAAGCAGAAAGATGCATATGAATCAGTTTGGACGTGCTAAAGCATATCGTGTATGACCACTCTATTTATAAAATTCAAAAGGATATTCAGATGACAGAAAGGAGTCCTAGTGCGATACCCCCAACTATAGGAATTCATAACTCCTTCTTGTTTTCACCATAAACAATAGAATTGAGAAGTTTTAAAGAAGAAGGAATGTACAATGGAAATTCATGGTAAACTGGGATGCTAGCACAATGAACCGGAGCAGTATGAAAACCATCTGAAAAGTGCTCGTTTTACAAGGCTTTCTCGTTCTGTTTTTGAATTTACATGTTGTTTTTTTACATGGTGTTTGTTATTTCACATGGTTTTACATAGAAGGCTTCCTATTTCACATGGTTTTCAAATGGTTTTTGAAACGTTTTTGGATTCATAGTGGATATGTGCATAGGTTCAAGTCATCTCACAGTTAGAGCATATAAGTGTACTCAAATGGTTCTCCCCCATCGTTCTACTTCATTGGGTGCATCTGAAACGCAGTCACAAGTTCATTATCATCATCATCATTGAAAGGTGTGGGCAAAGGCTGTAAGTCAAACCATGGCAGTCAGATGAGACGGGCCTCTCGCAAAGTGTTCCTTATCGTATGAGCGGCAAGCAGTCGAGTACCTGTTCGACCAACAACTTCACAGTTGATCCTGCTGTCTTCCTAATTCGAAACAAACTTTAATTTTTCAATTTTTCAAATGCTATATATTCTTTTCAACTTTTGATTTCAACTTTCATATTTTAATAGGACATGTATATATTACTCATTATGTTTTCCTGCACGCCTTTTTAGTGCAGAGTGTTGGAAACCGAGATTGCAAAAAGTACAGAAAAAGTGGCGCGATGTGAGAGTTGAACCCACAACCTATGGATTGCCGGTCCACTGCTCTGCCGTTGAGCTAGACACACCCTCGTTAATCTGCCCGAACAATCTCCCTTATATATCTGCCGCCGAGTAAGCCTCGTTACGTCTTCGTGTATCGGCCATTTGGTAACACGACCGCCTTTCATTTTACGAACCACCATGAGTTGCTTTGTAGAATGTCTAGTGTAAACATACACTCTCCAACACCCGAGTTGATCATAATTCATAAACTCTAAAGTCTACCATCGGTTGCTGTTCTCTTAGACATATTTAATTCCCTGCTTTTTGTTTAATTGATGATGTAGTTACATCTGGCAGAGATGTAAATACAACACAAAATCCATCCTAAATTATACTGAACAATTCCCTACCTTCTTCTTCGTCTGGAAACACAATCGACTTGTGTTGTGTTGAATAGAGCCACGTTTTGTAAATGAAAAACTGGCACAACCGGTTGATTGAAGTTCAAGTACGGCACCTGCTATTGCATTGCCTCCAAATGGACGCACGCATTTCCCAGAAGATTGTTGAATTAAATGGCCATTTTTGTTGATCCAGAACGTGTTCCTATTTGTACAAACAAGCACATTAGATATGAGTTCTAAAACAAACTCACGTGTACACACAAGCAGTAATTAGTAGCAAACAAATATAGCTCACATCACTATGAACTGGAACCATGTGAAATCAAAGTAAAATGTGCAATCTTCACACAATGTTTCATTTTAAAACCCACATGCTTTTTCAAAAGGTGCTTGTGATTTCACAGGGTTATTGTATGAGGAGTCAATGAACACACAAGCAGATACATGGCGTAATTTGGAATCAGTGCTATAGATGGTTTGGAGGTGTTCGTGGTAGACTCCACGAACAACCTTACAATATATTCGACTCGAGCAAGACAGAAAGAGAGAAAAGTTGTACGAGTAATTCAGTTGAGAGCTGAGAGCTATATGTATTATTAAAAGTGACATAATGTACATAGAACGTATAATTTTTGGTACCGCTCGTTTTCCTATGCTGCACCTTTGCTGTGGAACTCCTTACCTCATGAGGCAAGGTCCACGCACTCGCTTGTGGACTTCAAAGGTCTCGTGAAGACTCACCTTTTTAAAATTGCGTATAGTTTTTAATTTTATCATTGTTGTATTTTATCAAAGCGGTTTCCTTACTTTGTATAGATTTTATTCAGTTGTACATTAGATTTAGCTTCCAAACTTGTAAAGCGCTATTGGGGCAACCAGATTGGAAATAGCGCTTTATTAATTAAAAAACTATTATTATTATATTATTAAAAAATGTACATGAAATAGAGGTTACATGGAAAAGAGACTTTACTTGAATACGTGGCTAGCACAATGCTAAAACTTGGATTTGTGAAATTACAAATCTACTTCACTCAGTTAGAAGCAGCGATTCCTTCTTGAAGTTTAGAAGATGAAATGTGGAAGGCAATATTCTAGGGGACCACCATACTCCCCAGAATGTACTCGTTTCTAGTGGGACATCATGCAATGAAATATCAACCAGGTAAGAGTGCATTGCACTGTGATTAAAGTTCCACAGCGAGTATACTCTCATGCCCTAATGGAAAACGTGTACGTTACGCCGGATTAATCCGCCGTGGAGTCAACCTACGCCAAAACAAGTTTGAAGTACGTCCTCCTAAAATTTGTAAATTTGAGTAGTTGGCGTACTTTCCCTTATTGAGTTGAGGTCTTGGTTGTGATTATAAGCAATCCAAACATTTTTGGTGTACAAGTGTATACCAACTTGGCGTAAAATCCGGCGTACGATTTACAAGTTTTCCATACGGGCTCTCATGTACGTGACACAGTCCATAGCATAAACAGTTTAACAGAAAGATCTGATCATCACTCACTTTGGATCATTGCAGTTGTTCGTCAGAACAAGTGTGTTCCGTGATGATATACTGATGCATTTCAGTGACCCTCTGTGTCCTAATGAACCATTGCCCTTAGGTCCTACTTTATCTAAGTCACAAGGAAAACACAACAAAGTTGAAACATTAATTTCATGAAATGATGATTCAAAGCAACAAAAATAAATATAAGGTACAGAAAAGAAGACCAAAATCTTACCTGGATGATCGTTTACTTCTAAGGAGCAGACACACTTATCATCATCATCATTATTATCAATTATTGTGTATACATAGTAAGCCGCATGCTTTTTTCATGGGGCATATACATAACAATACAGGGGAAAGCTACATACTGTATAAGCATGTTAACAGGAAATAGATTTTAAATAGACAATATGACTACTGTTATCAGTCGTCTAATGAACGCCCTCGCGTGAAACTCAAAGTAATTGAATAATTTACCTAGTCCTTGAGTCAATCATTTAAGTTTAACTCTATATATAAAATGTTGAATAGATAAAATACAGAAATTAATTACATGAAAGAACTTCATTGGATTTGAAGGATGTCAGTGATGAAGGAGAAAGGAAACAATTTTTACAAAATAATAGTCCATATAAAATTTAACTGACACAAAAAGAACAATAGACAAGGTGCAAATGATGCCAACGCGGACCAATCATAACAAACAGTGGACGATGAACAGGATGCGACGTGAAGACAGCATAGTGACGACTTGTTCTACTCTATCATCATGTGTACTTGCATATCATAGTTCACGTTTTACAAGTACGGCAAAAAACTATGATCAAAAGACTGAGAGTGGATAAATTGCTTAAAATGTTGCTTGGTTGGTTTCAATCAAGCGGTGATCGATTTTTATTGTTAAATTAAAAAACAACTTACAATACAACATAAAAAGGTTGGAATGTTTTTGGAATGAACATTGTGTCTGGTGAATATCGTTCACACATTTTGATACAATTGGTGTTGCCTTCTTTTCTTATTAATTCAAATAATTTTGATTTTGAGATAATAATAAGTTCGCTTCATCCATACGCTACCATTAAATGACACAATATTGGTTAATATCATTGTCTAAATTCTAGACCAGTCAAGAAATAAGCAAGCATCAGAATACCTTAGATTAGATTAGATTTTGTAGAATTGAAGAAATACATTTGTACTGAACTGGGATTTGAAGAGATCGAAACATAAGCCTGCTAGCTTGTAACAATTACACAATATTTTTGAATCTAGCTGGGATTTGAGCCTGCCTCATCTCTGTTTCAAAGTTAAGTGCTAGTCCAGTTTAGACAATCACCACTGGCAAATGCAAAATGCTAATTCAGCCTCTTACAGTTTTAATGACTAGCCTTGTGATAAACTGTTAGACTTGAAGTGTCAAGAGTTATCTGATCAGCTGGTGCAGCTATTAAAACCATTCTTTCTTCATCTCAACATCACTCACTTGCAGTCATGCAGAGATCGCTTCTACGTCCTTTGATGGTGCGAGTGACAATGTCGCATCCCAACAACTGGCCGTCTTTGTTCTTGTCGCATTTATCTTGTAAAGCAAAACCCCCAACACTATCTGCTAGATCCAGGCACTTGTCAGAGTACTTGTTCTATAAAAAACACAAACAGAAACTTATGACGGATGAGTAATAAAGACGGAATGAAATCCAGTATTAAAAATTTTCAATTTTGGTTTGGAATTTCAAACAGTAAACTTCAGAAGAACGAATTCAGATTCAACTAATTTCGATTTCTTTTAGGAGAACAACTCTCCGAGGGACAACAAGTCTATGAGCAACACAGAGGCAGGTCTTGGATTGATAAACAACCTTGAACGTCAATGGCCGAAAAACACATGAAAGCAAATGAAAAAGGACTTCAAAAACAATGGCTCAACATTTACTTGACTATCAAACAAGCCATCACTTGTGTGCTGAGTACTACTGTACCATCCTTTTGCAGTGCGACTGAAGAAATCTCTTTTTATTAATATTATTATATATATTTTTGCTAATATTAATATTATCAGAGTAGTCTTACTAATTATTGTTATTTTTATTACTATTATTAACGTTAGCATATTATCTTAACCCCTGTCCTGCTCGTATAACTATTTAAATGAAGACTTGAAGTCGCTTCACCAATTGCTGATTGGTTTCTTGCTAAGGACTAACTACCTGATTGGCTGTGGTCTGCTACTTTTTTACTTGTTTCGAAACCGTGTATACACGTCAATAGCAGGACAAGGGTTAATACTGTATTTCGTTTTACTAATATTATCATTTTTAGCTTTACTAAGCTTCTAATTTTTATTAATACTATTATACTTACTGTTGTATAATTTTGAATTTATGGCAGTAGAAGCAATCTGTCAATGTCACCGAATTCAAAATTGATCGCAAAAACTATATCGAAAACGCTATGCAACAATTTTTATAAGATATGGTATGTATCTTCATGCTAAAAATGCTATGCCACTCTTCATAACCCCAAATAATATTTTCCAGCAAAATCAACCTGAACAGAAAGGACAACTGTCTATAAAGGTCATTTTCCTCAGGTCCCAAAGGCGACAATTATAGACAGGTTTCACTATATCAGCAAACAACATTTTCATTCTGGATATAGTTAGTTTCATTGCGAAATGCATTTTTTATCTAGAGCTTAGCCGGGAAAACACACACACATCCAAAAAACAAAAACTGTTAAAAGTAAATTACTAGAACTTACATAAACTTAAAGTGAGACATAGACATCAAGAAACAAACGGAAATATTGTACACCATAACACAACTGTAAAATATAACCACTGTAACACATTATTGTAAAGATTTGTTTATATGTCTGAAATATACTACAATCAATCAATCAATCAATCAATCAATCAATCAATCAATCAATCAATCAATCAATCAATCAATCAATCAATCAATCAATTGAAAAGATATGTTGATATGTCTGAAATATACTACAATCAATCAATCAATCAATCAATTAATCAACGCTAAGAAATGATAGGGAAAGATGGTATACAAATCGTGAAATTATCAATAAATTATTAAATTTGTAAATTGAATAACACCCACTATAAGCAATGATTGCATTGTGAATGACCACATCTGATGCACGTCACTTGAGTTGCACGGCTTTTGTATGACTTTTGCTTTGTTTGACTTCGAATTCACTGCTAGACATGCACCCGCTCTTGTGCCAACGGAGCTTTGCGCTGCCTGAATGCCGAAGTTCTCTGCGAAACAAATAAGTAACGAATGATGGAAGCCGATTGATACCTATTTTGCCAAGCTAAGACAAGGACTAATAAGGTAGGCATGCCAAACATTAGCTCTATTTTACCCCTTAGTATTTCACCCTATAATCCGAGCCTTTCACAGCTAGTTAGCTTGTTGATATGAAACAGTATTGGGTCATTCATTAGTAATATATTATGCATCGGGTCAACAATCAATTGTCTCTGGTGTTGTTTAGTATGGAGAAACAGCACAGTCAAAAATCTGCTGTTTTTTTATGTTTTGGGCCACAAAAAGGTGGAAATGGGTCAATCAGCAACATGCAGCAGCAACATTAACCAATCAGACTGTTCGACTTCAAGAGGGAGGTCGATTGCTCTTCCAGATGGGTCAATCGTTCTGGATTTCAAATTTTCAAGCCATGAATGCAAGTACGCAACTGGGAATACTGCACAGAATGCTGTGATTTGCACCACGGCTCCATGCCACTTTGACACAAACATGGGTCAATTCATGATGTTTGTGATGCAATAATGTGCCGAAATGTAGTAGAGCTACTACAGCAAAACTATGTCAAACTTTGCGGGAAAGTCGAGCATAGCCAGAGTAAGATATTGTCTATTGGGCAGCCTTTAACTTGCTCAGAAAGTCTGTTTTTCAAGAATCAATGTGGAGAATTTTATCCTCTTGCTTCAAGAATGCCAAGGATAATCCTCGGATTGTAAGAAAGTAATTTGACTGGTTTCTTGATTTTCACTGCCTCCACGAAACTAGCAACATTCTGTTTTTGTGTGATTTGTAATCAATAATTAATAAATGGACAATACAATATTAAATGTTATTGGTCTATTACATTTAAAAAAAACATATTATTAATTATATTTGAAATGTCCACTTCTTGACGTTATGCTTACCTGATAGGGCAAAGTCCGAGTAAGGGTTTGGTGGGTCATAAGGGTTATAGCTAGCTCCATCCCTCTTCTGGTTTGCACCATTCTTGTAATCATCTGTGCCAGAGTTGGATGCACTTGTGATACTTCCGGCGACATCATCAAATGACAGTTTAAACTCAAACTTCATTCGATGTCCAAATATTGTCATGTCAATGCCAGCCTGGATTTCTGTGTTTTTGATGTCGAATCCAAGACCAATTTCAAAATAAACGCTACAAAAGTACAATGAAAACATATGAAATGTCATTTATATTGTCTTTATCAAAGTATTCATCATCATCATAATAACAATATGACATTTCACAATCATTATTCCAACATATTGCATTCCGTAATAGAGCTGCGGGAGAGGGGGATTCCAACGTAATTAGCTTTGCTTGGACAGCCCTGAATAGCGTTCAAGCAGGTGTCTTCCTTTGGGTACCTTGGCTGCAATATCAACAACATCATGGACGATTCACCAGAGATCAGGAGCCGCCTTGCCATGGGTAGACAGGCTCTCAACAAGTGCTCCCTTCTGAAGAGACGCTGCATCAATGTGGACACTGAACTGCATCTTGCATGGGCACTTGTCATGTGTAAGGTTTTGTATTGTGCAAAAGCATTGTCAATCAAGCACTCAAGAAGCAGATGCCATCAGCGCTTTTGGTTGTGATGTATTGAGGTCTGTCCTTGGAATCAAAAGGAGCGATTATGCTTCCAATAAGGCGCATTGGAAATGCACATTAGAGGTTGGTGGTGTCTGACCAAAGGGTTGGTAATGGGTCGACAGTATAGCTGGTTTGGCCACGTTATAAAACATGTTTCACATGAACTTTTGTTCCACTTTTCAGTTCATAAGCATTTTTCACATGGCACATACTTCACATTAGATGCAAGTTACCCGCGTTGCTGGGAAATCTACTGGTGGTAGGAATTATTTGCACTCAATTGATATTTTTGAAGTTTAGTTAGAGTCCAGAGTGTGTAATATCATGTAAAAATGCAGATACGAAAGAGGAGAATTTTTCTAATGCTGTAATTCAAAGTCTATTTCGAAGATGATAAGATGAAGAGTTACATTTAGCTGTACTGATAATGTCTACATGACATTCTACTGTATGAATGTGGAAGAAGCATGGAAGACAGGAAGAGGGATAGCTGTTGCGTTGGTTGGCAATTGGTATAGTTTTTGAGAATTTTCTGAAGCAACTCAAATGTTATTGTCTCTGTCTCCCTCGCACCAAATCATCAACTTAAAAAGACTTCTGATAGACATACGCTGCTGTCACGTGACTCCTGACCTAGGATGACAGAATTGTGGTCGGTGATTGATAATAACTCGCCGGCGAATTGCTATTAGTGTAATTCAATTTTTGCCTAGGATTTGTTTTGTCACAAGGTCAAACCATGGCAGACTGCTTTGTGTCGTTGTTCTGTCAACTTTAGAAATAAAGTATGAGAAACAGCAGTCACATCCTCTCTTAGCAGAAGCCTTTCAGGCTATCGACAGAATACTAGCGTTTGCATCGAAATTGTACAGAAAGCAAAAAGCAACTGCAGAAAGGAGTCCGACAACAACCGAAGTAAACAACACAGCTGGTTTGAGCACAGTTCCAGTGATCCTCGGGCCACGTGCTGAACCAAAAGAAAAGCGGCATTTGATTGGCTGAATTTGAAGAGATCATTAGCATCACAATGGTTTGTCAACGACCAGGACAAGGCGTGTGAAAACAAACCATGGCGATGGGGCCGCAACAGAGGCAACTACGCTGAACGAAATAAATTCATATCAGCATACATAGTTTGAACTAAGGCTGTAGACTTCAGCAAAACACGTAGAGACATCATGGGCAGTTGTGTTGCAAATATGGTGCAGTATGCTTGAGCGGTATTTGCAGTTAGTGGAGTCAAAGGTCGTGAGCAAGCCCTTCTTATCGGATGCGGGCAGACAGACGCACAGTGCGGCTTATGTTATAGATGATATTTACATGGTTCTCACACGCTTTTGGATTAACAGTAAAGGTACAGGCTTGATTGTACTTTTTAGTCTACCCACCTGTGCAAGATGAAGATCTGCATCAAAAATTGGATCGCAGAATTCACCCAGCCACAGACGGCATCTGCAGCTTTCAGAAATCCAACTGCTACATCCAATATATTGCAAAGACCCTTCCCAATATGCTCAACCACCTTGCATGAGGCATAGCAGAACTCACCAACACCTGCAGGAAAAAATCAATAGATGGTTGGATGACAGTAAATCACATTGAACAATGTCTCAACATAATTGATTACATCCTATGATTAATATTCCACCAACTGTGTTCTACTGTTTAATCAGCTGAAGTAAGGTTCGTTCTGAAATCATTTGTAAATTTGTAATTTGTAAATCACATGATGATAGCATATAAAAGGAAGTGTCTGTCTGTCAGAACACAACTTTCATTGCGAGTAGAGACAACATCTGTTCTAAGACTCCTTACGCAGTGCGACAAATTGCAGCACTAGCTCACTTTGACTGATGTCCCAACAGGCTGAACATGCTAATGGATAATGTCATCAACATTGCTCATGTTCCTATTGGTTGAAATCCTTTGCTTTATTGACTACAGGCATGCCCATTGATACAAGCATTGAAAACGCTATATAAAATAAATGTTTGAGTTTTTCGCAATTTGATTGGCTAAGAGGCATGATTAGAGTCAGCCTCTGTTCCTGACAACTGTTACTGTCTTTATTTCATGGCTGACAGAGCTTTGAATGTTGTCTGGGATCGAATCGAACCTTGAACAAATGAATCTGTTGAACATCATTGGTCCTCTTTTCTCTGATGGTTATTGTCCTTCGACTTACACGTTTGGTGAGAAAGCTGAAGGTTTTTGGAAGAATGGCTTTTGAATCAGAACCATGACAAATAAATTGCTTATTTAGTCAACGAAATTGCTAATGAATATATTATATATATATTTGTTATTATGCCAATGAATGTAAACATCACTCATGTCTACACATGCACAATTGTAACTTGTCTTATGACCACATCCTCTTTCTATTTTTATTCACTTGAGCTGAAACTTGTTGTCACTACGCTCATGCTATCCTGTTTCTCCTTGACGCCACATCCTCTGAAACAAAAATGGTGCAGTGGATAGGATTCAGAATGATGGTGCATCCAAGAACATGGACACAGATTGTAGCGAGTATCTAGGTATTAAATCTGTAACCCTTCTCAAATCCATGAATTCGAGCTTCAGCATGTGGTCGGTGTGTGTAGTGGTAGCGTTAGCTTGGCCTCGGTTGCCTAGAAACAGCCATACAGTAACTTGTGTTCAATTGTTTATGTTGTAACGTTCTTCTGGAGCATGCGCTTCATGTTGGTTGGTTCATGCTAGAGATTCTTAGTGACACCTGCATCGTGTCTCTCTCCTCGATCTCGCTATTGACACATCAGTGTGCACTACCTGATACACATGCACATTTGGCTGTCAATTGCAGTACTCATATATTTCTTTAATGCTAAATACTAGAACTCAGCAACTCCCCACCGGAAATGTGCCAACCCATAGCTACTAGAGGTGCTGGTATGTCTGGAGTTTTGCCATGCTGTCTTGACAACAGATACTTGATCCATACAAACATGTTACACAAAAGGAGCTAGCTTTTCCGCAATGGATTGATGGAGGAGAAAAAGAGAAGCCAACAAAGATGCAATGGAGATGAAACTTGAATTGCCGTGTTGATGTCAACCCATCTATTATGTAATCAAAGTTATGCTGTGTCATGATGACAAATAATCGGAATATGCAGTGTCATAATTAAAGACCAGGTCAAATTATGTCCGAGTAGACTTTGGTCACATTTCCAATCTAGCTACTGTTGATTCTTGTCTTATAATCAGATTCTGCTGACTGTATAACCATCTGATCGTGTATTGTTTGTCAGAAAACTTGTATTCATTGTTTTCCATCGATATATAAACCTGTGTATGAAGTGTTTGAGTTTGATTATTGGTGGGTAATCACAGCAGTCTCATCTATCTTTGGTTCCATAAAACGTGACATGCATTTATGTAAATGCTGACATTCTGTCCTTTATCACAGTTTGAATTCAGGGGAAGAATGCATAGTAAGTAAAACTGCTGGAAATTGACCACATTTCGCTGGATGTGCAACCAATGCAGGATACTGTAAGGGGGGATTATTGAAACTATTCTGCTGGAATTATTGCTTACTTTCGAAAGGTTGGCGGGTCCGGATTATTTACAAATATAGACCTTGGCTAAAGATTTGTCTAAGAAAATGTTGAAATTGTCGACCTTGTGTGATCTAAATTGGCGTTCTCGTAAATCGTGCCATTTCCCCCATTGACTTTGCATACAAAACTTCGCGGCCGTTGCACACCTGGTAAACGTTCCAGGAAACCACTGTAATTGCACAGTTCACATTTACTTAGGTATTGAAAACGATTGACCAACACACGTTTCAACTTTTCGAAGGTCACCTTTTTTTGGACAATCCTAACCTGCATGGCTTGTTTCCTTCTGGTGCTCTTTCGCTGACTCCAAAAACTCTACATGTTAAAGCCAGGCAATCCAAACCCTGCAGACTCTCTGATGCACATCGATGCCTTGTCGTGCCTCCACTGTCACTCTTCTTAAAATCTGTACTCTTGAGAGACAGACAGGATTCTAACTACCTCCCATAACCGTCACACTCCATCAACTACGCGCCCAACAAGTACTGTCATCGTCTCTACACATAATCAGCTCACAAAGTTAGTGAGTCATCGGTGAGAGCTTTCATCTTTTTACATGAATTTAGATAGATAGACAGATAAAAAGATAAATAATAGATTTCATACTGCTTCATTTCATAGCGTACCATCAATACTTACCTCTGCATCCTCCTCCAACTAATCCTTCACAAAGCAGCTTGCTCAGGAATCTCCTGTTTCGTACATGCCGATCAAATTCCGAGTCACGCTGAGCAATTAATTCCCTTCTCCTTCTCCATCCTGAGAAGAAATGCTTGATAGCACGACCAACCTGTATGATAATTGTTACCGGTCACTTTTTGCTTCACTGTATGCAGAAATGTGAGTAAATCAAATTGCATTGCAGTTGAGTCTAACATCTTGTTGGGAGTGAGTCATATATGTACAGTCAAACCTGTATTAGCGGCCACCTCTATAGAGCAGCCACCCGTGTATAAAGGCCACTCTTCATAGCCCCCAAATAATACTTTCTATAGATATCCACCTGGACAGAAAGGCCACCTGTCTATAAAGGTCGTTTTCCCAGGTCCCAAAGGTGACCGTTATATACAGGTTTCACTGTATTAGTCTGTTTGGCTTTTTGGAAGATTTTTTTTCACTTTTGAGTTCTGTTGAATTGCATGATGACGTGTGAGTCTGTGATGTCATCGTGTTGTCTTAATGATGTGATGTTGTGGCTTGGTTGGTACTGTTCTCTTGTGTAAGTGGTAAATGTCGGTGTGGTCTAGAGGCTAGCACGTGTGGCTGCCAGTCAGGTGTACCGGGTTCGACTCCCGGGCCAGCCAACACATATATTCGTTGTCATCTGTGGTTTTGACTGTCGCGGGCCCTAAGGGAGACAAGCCATTGGCTTATTGGGCTACCCTCAGTAAATAAATTGACATTCATTCCATTCATTCATTTTTCACATGTGCTATCGCAAATTGTATGTATGATTGAAAGTAGGTGTTGGCTTTTGTTGCTCCCGAGCTGTGACCAGCGTAATCATGCGTTATTGACTAAAGCTTGCGTCTATCCTTGTCTCTGTCTTCCTTACACTTAACCATTCTTACTAATTCTTGATAATTAATATGATCCATACATTTAATGCCGTAAATCCATGTATTATTTTCTTCGAATCAATATTTGTAGTTATAATTAACATTATTTGTAATGTAGCTACATGTAATTTAGGTGAGGTTGGATTTACACTATAATGCTGACGTGCCAGGGAGGTTGTAATAGAGGCAGGTCTCAGTGTGGCTTAATTTAATGGTAGTCTAGTTATCTCAGCGAATAAGACAAGCAAACTGCAAATGGCATCAGCAGGCCACGATATTGCCTGCGTTGTATCATAAGATATTGCTACAATCGCAATATAGGTGTACACATCTCGTCGGTTGATGAGTTCCATGAGCTTACTATTGCTATTTTAATTGTGGGGGTTTCTATCTAATCTCAAAGTACAGTCCTCCAAATTTTGTCCCCTACACGGGCATAAAGTTAAAATATTAAGGAAGACTTTGACACTTCATAGTAATTAGAAAGCATGAAAAATCCGTCACAGTCCACAGGAGAACATTGTACATTGCTTATCGGAACTGCATTTCACTTGCCTTTGCTAAACCATCCGCAATTTTTCGAGCAGTATTGGCAATCCACTTTCCTATAAAAATACCCAATGGAAAGTACAATGAAACCTGTATTAGCGGCCATCTCTATAGAGCAGCAACCTGAGTATAAAGACCACCTGTCTCTAAAGGTCATTTTTCTCAGGTCTCAAAGGTGGCCGTTATAGACAGGTTTCACTGTACAGTGACAATGCATTTCGATGAACTAGAAACATGTGTGAAAATAATGTGAAATAGAAAGAACAAATCGAAAAACCATGTGACTAACAACCACAACCTAAAATAAATAAAACGGAAAATAAAAATATTGGTAAACAAGTTAACAATGTGAATAGTGACCTTTTCCCATTGGTTTTGCACGATTTGCCCACCATTTTCAAATAGATTTTCAACAGTTTTATTTCGCAATGAATAATACCGAAACTGTGTGACATCAAACCACAAATTGCGGTAAAATCTGTGCAAAAAGCCTCAGAATGTTTCAACTGGTTTATACACATTGCTATATATATTCACATGGTTTACATGTTGTATTGTACTTTAAACCAGTCCCTTGGTTTTCTTGTTAAGGCATGTTTACACTAGTACAAAACTTTAAGTGAAAATATGTCACCACGACACGTTTGACGTCACACAAAATTCAGAAGTGATGTAAATACCATAATTATCTTATGATGTGACTGGCACAGTCCCCAGAATTTCCATTTTTATTTGGTTCGTCGTAGCTGGTCACGCCAGTGTAAACATGCCTTAACACATTTGCATGGAATTATGGAGAAAATTATCGCCAGGCAAGTGCGTAGTATGCTATTTAAATATAAAAAGCTATCAAAAATAAACTCGTCATGTCATACTATGTCTTGTCAAAGCTTTGTGTGGGCATTACAGATGTTAATACTTACAAGCAACAGGATGTTACTACCACTGCAATCTTAAAATGATATCTAGGTACATATAAAATTAGTCAGAATCTTCAAACTCACAGATTTCTCAAGTGTTGGGAATGTTACACTATAAATCCAAAAACGTGTAAAAACCATTTGAAAACTTAGGTATGTGTAATGAGGAGCTCCATATAGCGACTTGTTCTCCATGGGCATTGTGCTTGATCTTGAAGACCCACTAATTATTGCCCACAATGTTATCTCTTTTTAGCAAGTCCACCAACACTATGAACCGATACAATGTGAAATCCATGTGAACATCATGTGAAAGTGTCCTTTTCATAAGGTTTTTCGCTCTGTTTTCTAATTCACATGGTTTTTCAGATTGGGTTTCCCATTTCATATGGTTTTCACATGGTTTTGAATTCTTAGTGCAATGTCCATGTATTGTTACTCTTAGGCGATGAGAATTCAGCATTAGCTGCTTTCATCCATTCCTCAAGATATTCTCTTGTTTTGCAACCTCAATGTTCTTTGTTGTATCAGCAGAGCCGTAGTTCATCACAAAGTTGCCAGCATTGCATCCTGTTTCTTTCCTATTTCCATAAATGGTGTCTGTATCCCTTAATAGAGGTTGTCTAACTCTTAACAAGTTTCTGGTAGCCTCCGTTGCTATGGGCCTGGTCGGCTCTATTTCTTCAGATGGCCGAGGTTCGTTCTCCCATTCAATCTCTGTTGTGTCATTGCTGTGTAAAAATTCATCATCCTTGCAAAAGGTCATACCCATAACTGTGAATGATGATTCGCAAAATTTGACATATATACTGCGAGAGAATTTTTTTTTTCTGCATTGTATAGCTCCAATCCTTGGCTGTCCTCGCAGTAGCCAACGAAATAGCATTTCTTTGACTTGGAGGACAACTTTTTGCATACGGTCTTTGGGATGTGGGCAATTGCTTCACAACCAAAGACTCGCATGTGTTTGATATCTGTCCGGCGTCCATGCCATCTTTCGTGTGGTGTAACATCATCTACTGCAGATGCTGGTGATAGGTAGTTGCAGATCTGCTGCCATTTTCACTACTTTCACCCAGAATGTAAGTGGTAATTTTGCATGATGCAGTATTGCCGTTGCATTAATCAGCAGTGTCACGTGGAGCCTCTTGATTGTTTTGTCTTTCGAATTCTCCACTTTAGCTACATTTTCTTTGAATTTTTATACACAGCATGTTTGTGTTTGAGGAAACATACCATCCAAGCGTCTCATCATACCTGTCATTATTTACCCTGTTGAATTCCATTCAGTGCTGCTTTTCTTGAGCACACCCATCACATTTATTGCCTCTTCACATTGCAGTTCATTCCTTTGACCAATTCTTTACTTTTCAGTTTGCGTAGATTGTCAACTCCAAGGTATCCATATCACTCATGCCACAATTGCATCGAAAAAGAACTGCTCCCACTGAAGCACGCCATTCCTGTGTTGCTGCCCTCTGCCGGGCAATCTATATTCAGCTGGCAAGTAGTGACCTTTGTGAACATTTGGCACAGGAGGGCGTAGCATTGCTGAAGTAGTTTGCTACTGTAGCGAATTACTTTTTCCGGAAGCTTGTAGTTTTTCGCTACTTCTTTCCTCTAGGAGCTAAATCCGCAACGAATTACAATTTTTCATGAGAAATCTCACTTTTTTCAAATGCTCGATCTTCATTGCGATTTTGTTGCTTTATAAGCCGAGGACAGGGATTCGATGGAGCCTGTAGCAAAGTAGCTACTCCTTTTTCGAGTAGCAATAGCAGTATCAAAAGAGTTATTTGAAAATGTAGCTAAAGTGGTAGCGAACTACATTTGAAGCCAAGTAGTGATAGCCGTAGCAAACTACACAAATCAAGTAGACTACATTTGCAACATGATCTATGCTTGATTGCAAAAAAACATTACTGACATAGAGCGTGCTTCTTCCTCCTGATCCTTGTCTATCAATATCAAGCAAAAATGCAGTTCAAAATGGCTAAGAAGATCGATCCTGATGCACCAACTAAAGTTAGTTGCCATTGCTTTCAGGACCATGCTATGACTTGCTGCCATTCGCTTCAATCATTTCTTTCTGACCTGCTGCACATTTTGTGAGCTGTAGCCCGAAAGACATAATGTCAAAGCTTTATAACTAATATGTTAATTTGGCAAATGCTGAATCAGAAGTAGAGCAATTTGCAATGTAGCTAGATCACATTCAATGTCAACCAACGCTGGTTGGAACATGACTGATTTCAAAATATCAACAACTTGACGTACTCATGGCTAATGATATGTAACTGTCTTCTTTGCCACAAGAATTTCTCTCATTAATTTTGCCAGCACTGCATTGAGATTTCATCGGATTTTGGCAATGATAACTTCGGCTTCATGTCAAGTGACATCGAGGTTACTCTCTTTTGCTGCTATGGAGTAATACGACTGCATATAAAACTAACTTTCCAGCAGTTCAGTGTTTATTTGTAATGAAGCATCATTGCCATATTTCTGTCCCTTAAACCTCAAGTATTCAATAGGAAATTGAAATAAATTTACTGTATGTAAGTCGATGTTTCGGTGTGAGGGAGACAGAGACGACAACATTGCGAGTGGCTCCTTGCCAAGAACTTTGAGCACACTGAATAATATTCGACAAAACACGATACTATATATTTACAACGCATGACCTGTACAAAACTACCGCTGACACACGTTGACACCAGAACAATCCAACACACAACGCATATGACAAAGTGACGCCACAACACTTGACACTTCCTATGACATCACAGACATACACGTCACCCAGTTCTACAGAACTCTACGGATACAAGATGCACACGCCACACCCAGATTTACAAATCTCACGGACACAAGACGTACACGTCACCCAGATTTACAAATCTAACAAGGACACGTCACCCAGCAAACAAGCAACACAACGCCATCATCAAAACCAAACACCACTGCCTGCTGACAATCGACTGAATTTGGCTGACCGGCCCATCATTCGTCCCTGCACACGGTTTCACGCCTGACGTCCCTCGCTCTCGATACGGCTTCACCTCTGTGGGTCCCTCACCAGCTTCACGTACTCCGTCCCTCACCGTGTGCCATATACGAAATGGACCGATGCCGAAAACCTAATCAGCCGATCGCCAACAGCAAACAACGAGACAACAGACACGCCACACCATTCGAGGCGGGCCAAACAACACACCGACACGGGCGCACAAAGCCGAAACCCGGTCCAACATAAAATATTTGACAAAACACGATACTATATATTTACAACGCATGACCTGTACAAAACTACCGCTGACAGACGTTGACACCAGAACAATCCAACACACAACGCATATGACAAAGTGACGCCACAACACTTGGCACTTCCTATGACATCACAGACATACACTGTACCTAATTACTTTCCTTGCCAGACCACTGCTGGTGTTGGAAAGAAATGATACCAAGTCGTGTTAGCAACGTTTGAAGCGGATTGAAATCCAAAGCGAACTGGAATTCCCACCCCATTCCCTTCACTCTTTGGACTTCGGGCCCAGTGAAGTGTGCATTTGCAACAAATTTATTATGGTCAGGTATTCGCTAACTCCCACAATGCTTTGAGAATATGCACAATACACTTTGCTTCCATTGCGTTGACAGTATGGAACACTTAGCGGAATGACTTTTTATGCCATTCACAAAATACTGTAAAACAATTTCACGCCAAAACTAAAACGCTATCATGTCACAAAGTTTATTAGCAAATCATATTTCGTTATCCCAAAGTACCACTTAAGCGTTTAATATTGCCTAGTTTCTTAATAGATATAATGAGAAACAATTTCATTAGCATTATCTAACCATTACGTACTATATTGTCTCTAAAAATGGCAAATACTTTTCCAATGTGTCAAACCTATTGTCACTGCACTGTTTGTTTTGAATAGCTTTATCGTGGTGTCCTTTTCAGATAAACAGTCCTCTATAAAACAAATCAGTTGTGCTTGATAACTTAAATATCTCCTGTGTCTGATATATTTCCATCCAATGAAATGTCGTGCAAGGAAATGTGTTCAATGTCTGCTGTGACAATACACACACTTACCAGCAGCATTGATTGCACCTCCTATCCACTTTTTGGCGTCGTCAAGAAACCCCTTGCAGTTGTCCTCTGCTTCTTGACACTTCAGATTCTTACAATTGCTGCACTTAATAGACATTTTATCTATGCAATCTCGCTTGGCGTTTTGGACTTTTTCAACTGCTTTGCGTAATTCCTTTTGAGCTGCTTCAAAAGCTGCATTGACAGCCTCTCTAGCTTTTTTGATTGCCTGGCAATGGAAAGAGACAGCATATATGAAGAATACAACAGGAGAGCAACAACTATAATACAAAGCACATGCTTATCAAGTGATGAGTAATACTTCTGATAATCTTGGATACGCCATGAAATAGAACCCTGCAGTGAAGTGTGGTTGAGCATTCACACAATCGTCTCTTTCTAAAACTAATAGGAAGGTCAAAATACATTGGAATTTTCAGTGGTTTGAGATCAAGCATCTTACAAAATTGACTATTGGTGTTTCAATTAGGACATTTTTCACAAAAAGTTCGGTTGTACTTAATTAAGAGGGAACTCAAGTTATTTGGCAGAATAGCTCCTGAGTCACAAATAAGAACATCGAATTGTTTATTCAACTAAATAACTTTGTTGCTTTGAAAAACCTGGATTATGAGAGGACGTGTTTCTAGAAAGAATTTGTTACAAGATGAATTTCTGAGGTTGATATATCGGCTTCCCGATGTCCCAATTACATGATTATTTTCATGCCAAAATCACACTTAAACCTGTACACATAGTTCAATTATAATTTAAACAGCTCATTTTAAATTTTGAAGTACGGTAGACTTTAGGTCATGATCATGTAAGCGTTTTAAAATATCGATATAGTTTTAGCATTCTTTAAATTCTAGTATTATTATTATTATTATTATTATTATTATGCCATCAATCGCATTTGTTATTGAGCTCTACGTAGATCTAAAATATTGGGGATATTTTAATAAGGTCTTTGCTGTTTCAATGACCCTAGAATGCACCATCACCTAAGGTTTTGAAATGTTTAGTATGTCAAAGCTGCAATTCTGGAAATGTGAGATTACTGTGTTTTGAGATAGGTTTTGTCATGCAAGGGCAAATGGCAGTGCATAACCCCCACCCCTCCCCGAGGAAAAAGCAAATTTCCTGTAAAAGTTGAAAGATGAATTTCCCGCATTAACTTTGATGGAGATCCGACCTGTGGTTGCGACAAACACCGAATTTTTACTTGCAGAAAAAATAGTGGAAAGTCGGCTTTCTGATGTCGATGTATCGGCATTTTAATGTCGCAATGAAATTATTATTTTGCCAATTGCATTTTGAGGTAAAAATCGAATCAGATGAAAAGTGCATCGTGAGCACCTGTTCGAAGAAGCCGGCTTCTGGTGGTCTTTTGCAAATCAAACAATGCAATTTTCTGTATTAAAATGACAAATTAAGTTAAAAGATCGTTGTTAGTTGTTTCCTTTTGGTAGTTACTTTAGGTGATCTTTGTTCTAACTAAGGATGTTACACAAAACTATCAAGGTTGTGAAACAATCGCGACTCACATCAGCTAGGCCATTGAGATCAAGGGTCACTCTGACTTTGAAAAAATAATCCTTCATGCTACTGCCGCTGTATTGTGCCGTAATAAGCAAATTAACCCAGACCAAGTCCAAGAAATTTTGCTTGATATCAATCTTCAATGCTTCCATTGTTACGTTGATGTAGAAGCTGAGGCTGACACCAAAGATGCTTGCATATCCTTCTGCATAAATCTGAAAAATAATTCATCAATACACAAAAGATAAAAAAGTTCAAATACCGTGAAACCTGTCGATAAAAGTCATCACTGGGCCTGAGAAAATGACTTTCAAAGACAGGTGTCCTTTCTGTCCAGGTTGATTTCTATAGATAGTATCATTTTGGGGTTATGAAGAGTGGCCTTTATACACAGGTGGCTGCTCTATAGAGGTTGACGCTAATACAGGTTTGACTGTAGACGGCTGGTGATGATCATCCATATGTTGCTGTTGTTGTTGTTGTTGTTGTTGTGAATGTGACATAACAACAACGGTAAAGCAACATTACAAAAAAATAATAAGTAAATGAAATTGAGCTGTGTGTGAGGTGAGAGAGTGCTCTCATGACTAGGAAGTACCAGGACGATATTGCATGCCTCCACCTCAATGTCTATGATGCCAAGGTCGCAGCGAAAGAACAAAGAACGGCAGCACACTCTCATAAAACAAGGAACATAATAAATACGGTATATGAAATTCCAAGTTTTATCAAACTAAAAACTAAACTAATATTTATCTACTTATTTGTTACAAAGTAGATTCATAGAGTTGCTGTAATATGTCGAGCTATCTGTACAATGCTATTGGTAATCGAAAATCCATTAACACCATAAATAATTATCTTGCGACTACGTTTACCTACCGCAAAGCCCATTGGCTACCATCCTGTGCTACGCACATAAATAGCTGTCTGGTGATAAACTCACTGACTCTATGCCTTGACTGATCATTGGTGAGTATGTGGCACATAGCCTTCTCCTCTTGCTGTATAGTTTACATTCGTGTTGGTCTTGGTCCAGGATAATGAAAGAGCAATATGTATCCAGTGTTGTGAGTACATAATTATTAAGGATATTTCTAGCTTAGTTAGATGAACAACGTTTTTGCAAGCAAAATGTTAGCGGAATTGGCCTCAGTTCTACCATCAGAGATTAAGGCAGCCATCAACCACCAGCCACTTTGTGAAAACAGGAATGGATCAATAAAATGTCTGGTGCCAGCTACATTTCTCCAAAAGATGGCGTGAAAATCTCTTACAGGATGGGATTGTACAGGCTGTACTTAAAGTAAATTATGTTAAAATTAGGGAAAACAGATCAAAATTCGCAATGTTTTTATTTTTTCAAGAGAAAAATTCTCAAAGAGAAATGAACAAGTCTATGGGCAATTGCAGCCACATTTATGATGCGCGTGTTCATTTCCCTTGAAATTTCCTAATTGCCTAGACCTACAAGGCAGCAGGAGACTATAGGAACATGCTTTTGGCATTGGCTTGACAAAGAAAATCTGAAGTTCTCTATTTAAAAATAATAATTTTGCAAAGCAGATTTTTGAGCTTTGTATTTTTGATTTCAATTTCAACTTATGGAACCGAATTTCGGGGAAAACTGAATCTAAATTCGAACTTCGTCCCATCTCTAGTAGGAAGCCTCTGTCTACATGATAGTTTAATTGAATAAGGATAGGATATGGAAGGATCCTTACCTAAACGAAACATCATGCAGCAACCTCATCATCAGTTACCTTGAGATATGGCAGCTTTGTGAAAGATGTTTCGGCTGGTTTCCTATATTCAAAGTAGAACTTTGGACCAAGATTGGTTTTCTCTTTACTTCTTGTCATCTGCACAACACCACCAAGTGTTATTGGGTCAAATTCAGCATCAATTTTGATGTGCTGCAAATTAAAATGTTGGATAATGATCATATAAGCATTAATAGACATGTGAAAATATGCAAAGTCATTCTTATTTAATATCCCACTCCTTACTATGAATCCACGAACATGTTTAAACCATTTGAAATGGGAAGTACCCTTCAAAAACCATGTGAAATAACAAGCACCGTATGAAAACAATGTGAATTTAAAGAAAGTACAACAGATCATATGAAGTTGCCCTTTCACACAATTTTCACATGGCTTATCATGTACTTTTGACATGATGCCATATGTGTCCTATACATGACATTAAATATAGCTAAATAATATTTCGGCGAAGTTAAACTCAAGGCAAGCCAAGTGTTGTGCGATCGTATTTGCTACCAGTCCCCTGTAATGTGTTGTCAACCAGCGGTCAACCATGTCAGCGGTCTTACGGCGTGTCAGTCATGCTACTGCCTCATAGCAGCACTCCCCATTCCACGCTGACGTCTGCGCTTGCAAGGAGTTGGCTTGTTATGCCACCGACAGGCAGCAATAATAGGAGGGAGACAAGCACGAGCGCGATGCCTGAGCTACCGTACCAATCGCGAAGACGCAACTTCCTCCCACCCACCCCACATATCAACTGTAGTCTATTAGTAATATCTCCACTGCTTATCAGTGTGACGGTGCTTGGCGGTGGGTTGGTGGTGACAGGGTTCCCATGTTAGCAGCGCACAACGTATGCCGCATACCTCCCACCGACAAAGCACCCACGCCACGCTTATCTTGGGCTGATGAGTTTAGCTTACTAGTTTTTGACATTTTAATTTTTCAAATTTACAAATGTAGCTAGACTGCATTTAAGGTGTAAGTAAGCAGGGTTACAACATTACCATTTAAAAGTAACTACAGTGAAACCTGTCCATAATGGTCACCTCTGGGACTTGCGAAAAATGACCTTTAAAGACAGGTGGCCTTCCTGTCCAGGTTGACTTCTATATAAAGTGTTATTTTGGGGTTACAAAGAGTGGCCGTTATATACAGTGCTGTGCAGTAATTTTTCAAAAGTAACGAATTACTGTAATATGTTACTTTTTGAAGTAATTGTAATTGTAATCCGCTACTTTTTCGGCAAGTAATTTGTAATCGTTACTTGTAACAACAATCCAAACCAGAAATTACTATTTTACTATTGTGCTCCCGTGAAGTCCGCAAACAAGGCGAGGAAATCGCGTCAAGCCTAGCTGATTCAACCAAATAAAATTCACGGTCGACAGTTTATTCATTCACGAGGCCATTGCCTGTTGGTAATGCGCTGATCTTTGTTCCAAGAACAAACGGTGTCAAATGACTTTATTCATGTGGTGTGATGGTGTTGAATTTCACAGACAAACAGGTGTAAACAAAGGAACTCGCGCATGATCTTGAAACATAATCTTCGCTTGCTGGTCGCTGGTCGCTACGGAAACATTTTCCACTACAACTGGAATAAGCATTTGATCAAAACAAGGACCAAATTCAATTCTTTCATATTCGGATATTCAACATATTCTTTTTTGATTTTCTTTCTTATTCCTATAATCGGGTGTGCTTTTCAACACCCAAGACCGATGTCTTATCACTACGGTGTAGCATACTTTTACAATCGGTGTGTTGAAAAGTAATTTCGAAAGTAATTTGTAAAGATTACTTTTTCGAAAAAGTAATTTTGTAATTGTAATTCGTTACTTTTTGAGATAAGTAATTTGTAACTGTAATTCGTTACTTTTGCTCAAAGTAATTTGTAATTGCAATTCGTTACTTAATAAAAGTAATTTATACAGCACTGGTTATATACAGGTGGCTGCTCTGTAGAGGTCGCCGCTAATAAAAGTTTGAATGTACTAACATAAAGGAGAGTTACTTTCTTAGATAGATAGATATATTTGATCATGTCTAGAAACATACAGAGAAACAGATTTGATACTAAAAAGAAAACACATGATCGAGGTCATCCCATAAGCACTGTGCTTGTTTGTTCGGGAGACCTATAATTTACATTCATATAACATAATTTACATTTATATCAATAAAAACTAACCAAACGGTGTACATAATACAGATAGAAGTAATCAAGATTCAAGAGCATACGCTAAAACAAAGTTGAAAGAAATAAAATGAGGAAAAAAAATAAGAAAGAACGAAAGATAGTTGGGATGACAAAGTTTTAAAGAGATTAAGAACATATGTAGCAGTGTCTGAGAGTGAAACTGTCATAGTAGTTAGAAATGATGGATGTTTTCAAAGTTTTAGAGAAACAGGATGTAACAGAGTCAAAATTCATGCCAAAGTTGTTCCNCTGAGAGTGCAACTGTCATAGTAGTTAGAAATAATGGATGTTTTCAAAGTTTTAGAGAAACAGGATGTAACAGAGTCAAAATTCATGCCAAAGTTGTTCCACAAAGTGGGAAAATTATAGTTGGGAAATTTCTGTAGAG
>OFHS01001508.1:9545-27163 GCA_900245855.1 Calvadosia cruxmelitensis
AAGTTTTATTAAAGATATATAAACGATAGTACAGGCTAGATTTTACATTTCAAACATTTCTATAAGCATTATTTACAGAACAAGAAGTAACCGTTTCTTGATATCTGTATGTATCTATATGTATGTATGTATGTATGTTTATTTGCCCAAACGGGAGAGGAAAATAAAGGAGGATTGACCCCCACTAACATGCTTCCATCATTGCATGCAGGCAACAGTAGTATATCTTTTTAACAATGCGGGCTGAACAATTCTAATACAATAGGCAGTTACACGACAGATCCGTTGCTTTCAAGCCAGATTTGAACTTATGGTACGACTTTGACGTGACGAGGGTCTCAGGCACCGAATTCCACCATGAAACAACACAATTTATAAATTGGTTTTTCACCGAATTCGTTTTGCAGATCGAATTTGTATTTAGCTTCAGAGAGTCCACGCATGGAATATTTGTTAATGTCATCAACAACGATGATGAACATTTAAAACAAAATGTAATCTGCGACATTTTATATATTGACAATTTTGGATAATTTTTATGACAGTGTAAAAATAAATTTTCAGATTAAATGTTCTCATGCTGTCATTCAATCGAGATTATTTAAAAATAAATCGAATTACGTGGACGCAAATCAAATGACAGACAGGTGTTTGTGCGTACTCGAGGTATATACAAACAATCATGCTGTTACAACTACTATAAGAGGTCTGAGACCAAATGCATGATTATGCAAATGAAGCTATGCGCTGGAGTTGACATAAATAACCCACAGCAGATCCGCTTCACTCGGCCCAGAAGCACAGCTGTTCTACGATAAAAGACATTTACGTAATCCGCGTATACTGTCTGTTTCCGATAACAATTCGCGATCAGTTTCTCCGCAAACGAGACAGCTGTTCTATTCATTAACGTTCCCGGAGGTAGGCAGATGGGAGTGTTGGCCAGAGTGCGTCGTGCGACCTGTAATATCGAGGACGTTGGCAACCATCTGCCTCGGTAAACAGCTTCATTTACGCATGTTTCCACCTTAGCTCTGACTTAGTTTCGTCGGGGAGAGGCTCCAGCAATCCCAGGGAAGCAGTCCGGAGTATAGCAGCACGTTTGTTGTTGGACATCTATCGAAACAGTCTCAAGAGAATAAGAGATTAGACAAAAGGTAAAAACTTATTGTCAAATTCATTTGCAATATGCTTCACACGTGTCATACTTGGGCAAAAATGTGCCGTTCAATTTATATGGTTTTATGTGTTTTTCATTCCATATTTTTATCTACGACAAAGTATTTACTTCCAGTATCACAATTTTCAGATATTACAATCTGATCATGTCAGATGTGATTGCAGCGACGGGGAGCGTACGGCGCTAATTCGTCCCTCAAAATGCCTGTAACGCTTCTTGGTTGCTTTATGGTCTTTCCCCGACCCACATTTCCTTGTATTTCTACGCAGAAGAAGTGCTGGGTATAAATATAATAGGCTGTTTGATTTCCCATGTGGCCCATACGGTGTTAGTTTTGACAATATAAAGAATAATATTATTTTGATTTCTATCTGTATCTTTACACCTATGATTTCATAGCTTGCCCAATGTGAGCGTGTTTGTCATAGAACAGAGGGTCGACTGCAAGTTTCTTGTCAGGAAGCCATCAAATGTTATCACGCTTGTGTGGTTGATTTAAATTATTAACTCGATCAATGGACGATGTACTCTGTTAACATCTGCCCGTGTTATTTATGATTGCCAGCAGACATTCTTCTGGAAATAGCGAGAGCTCAAATGCGTTGAATGGCATTAATTATTTACGATGACGTCGTTATGGGTAGTGGCCTGGACCATGTTTCCTCGCTACTTTCACTAGCAGGTGTAAACCATGACGAATGTTGTCATGGTAACTAATCCTGATAACAGCAATTTGCTCGCCTCCCTTTTGATTAACCTCGTGTTGATGTATTCTGGTCACGTCCCCAGCAAGCTCGTGATTTCTCAAACTGAGCTACCGCCAATCAACTGTGAGTGTTAAACAGTATATACTTAACTTAGGTCGGCAGACTTGACTTAGATCGGTTAATTCAACATTTAACATCACTGAGGGAAAGAAATAATGAATTAAGGAAAGCTTCAGGATAAAAGTACAACTAACTTATAAATGAACTTCAAAGTGTTAAAACTAAAACAAGATGTCAGCTTCAGTGTTAGTTCCGTATTACAGTGGTTTCGATGGCCATGCCCAGATATTCAATCTCAGTCTTTTCATTGTGAACAGTATGTACTACCCAGTAAATAAAAATGTCTTTAAGGCATACCCGTGACGTCCAAACGTCGTAAGAGCATAAATGGGGCGTCGTCATGACGTCTTGTGTTTGCCGGGAAGTGAGCAAATAGTTTGACCGATGAGTGACGATGCCGACGGAATATTCCTAGCCGTTGAATCAGCCGACTAAGAGGATTCCGTTTTATGTAATATTTCAGCTAATCGGATATCCTGTTAGAAACCAATCCACAGTACAATTTCTCTCCACTATTGGGTATTCGGCATTTAATCTGATAAAATTACCAGCTGACATCTGGACAGCGTCACCATAATCAGTCTCCAGTCAATTAGCAGAAAACGTGCGAACCATACTGTAAACATTCAGTACACTTTAAAGTAAACTCCTTAACAGTGGCGTAGCCAGCTTCCAATTTTGGAGGGGCAAATAGTTGCGCAGCAGCCGCGAACCTTCTCCCCTAGACCCCGCCGGAGGCTAAATTTTTTTTTTAGGGTTAGTGTACCTGCAAGAACACGTTAGAGTTTTCTGCAGAACTGAAGTTTCGAATCCAGTAAAAATATTTGCCTAGATTCCTGATTCACGCACTGTAAGACAGTAATATTCATATTAAGGAAAGAGTTACCATCACCCCCAACTAGTTTCTCACCTGATTTCGTCTTGTTTAATTTATGACTTAAAGAGCATTGGGGGGGGGCGACTGCCACACACGGAGACAGACACTTTTTTGGATGAACGGTGGAGGGTGGAGGTACGTAGGGGGATTTTTTACGAGTTCCACCACCCTCGTTGCGAGGGCTGGCTCCCTTGTCTAGAACTATTAGTTGGACGTTTCGAACCACCTCTGCACTGATGATAATTGTGCAGCACGGCGCGTTACATTAAGCCCCTCGCCACCAGGGCAGCAACATGGTCCAAAGCTGCAGGTCCGGCTGGGATTCGAACCCCGTACCCGGGGTACGAAAGCCAGCGTTCCTGCCACTAGGCCATGAAGCCGTAATATGAAGCAGTCGGTTAAGTATCACGGGCATCAGTATCTCTACTGGGGTCTTCCGTGTTGAACAAATAAATATTTTAGGAAGTGCACAGTCGCGTAATGTCACTTAATTGTAGTACTATGGGGATGTGTAATATTCTGAAGCTTCATCGTTGCTTTCCATTTTGCTACCCCATTATCATAATTTGCAACAAGCCAAATTGTATTAACAAGAGGTTAGTCAGTGACGAGAGAACATTTAATGCAGTTACTTTCAGTATAGTGATTGCTGCATTGAAGTTTTGATATTAAATTACCTGAGCAAGAAATGGAGAATTATTTAGTTATAAACGTTTTAAGGTCACTTTCTAGCCCTACATTTAATCGTATACTCTTGTCTACTATCCCTTTTAATACTGTAGAGTAATTAATTAAATGTTGCGGCTAGTAATAGTCTGTAAATGCCACTGGAGTAGCACGTTGAGCCAGCTCTTGTATCTTAAGATGATGATGATGATGATGATGATGAGTTCGACCATAGCTGGTTCGACTGTTCAACGTATGTCTTACAGGCAAGGATAGGAACGATACATTTTATAGGCTGTAACTCTGAGTGAGAGTAAAAGTAAACAGCTTGAAAGCTATTATGAGTAAGAGTAAGAGTAAGAATAAAGCAGTTTGAAAGCTACTCTGAGTAAAAGTAAAAGCAAGCCTAAAAATGTTACTCAGAGTAAGAGTAAGAGTAAAAGTAAAAATTCCGGATCCAAAGTAACAAAACTTGCAATTGCCTTCAACAGCAGTGTGCTAAAATCTATTGGGAATCTCATATACAAGCCAAACAAGATGAAGCAAGATGCCAGCATCATATGACAATATTCAATATGAATATAAACTTTCAATTCCAAAAATAGTTAATGTCAGTTAATCGGTTATGCAGTGAAAAAGAATATTATAGTAGTACAGGCATTCTGCGCTAAACAGGCACTTGGATGCAGATGATAATGCAGCACTGTGTGAGATGTGTGGCCCAATCGGTCTCAGTGAATGACGAGCAAGTCGTTCAAAAAGGACTGCTACTTTAGAAACTGCAAATATTGATCGCCTGAGAACGAATTGAAGAATGGCTCAGCTCAGTTGATAGAAAACTGGTCAGTTTATGGCTTTGTTTGTTGCTCAGAAAGGCATCATGATCACATTCATCCTCTGACATGATGCTGTATACTAATTTCTACAACAACAGAACAGGTTTTCGTAACAAAAAAAGTGAAAGCTGTTTTGAAAATCAAATGATTCTTTGGAAATACTTTTATTTGGAGTAAGGGAAATACTGTTACTCAGAGTAAGATACTTTGCAATTTTTTTACTCCGATCCAGAGTAAGAGTAACACAAAATTTATTTACTCAGTAGAGTAGCGATCCTGCCAAATGTTTACTTCGAGTACAGCATCTGAGCAAATTACTCTGAGTATTTCCTATCCTTGCTTACAGGACAGATAGATGGATGTCCATGTGGAACAACGTACAAAATAGCGCACCATTTTAACCCGCTTACTATCACAACACGCTTATTATCAAGATTTTGGCCTGGAAAACAATATTAACGAGGTTAAACTTTATTACGCTGCTGTGTTTTACACAATTCCTTTGGGACATTTGAGTCCTGACATTTCCCGCCTATTGTATGGCGTCGTATTTTTAACCTGTGCCCTGAAATGTTATGGCTTGTGCCGCCCCTGCTCCGATCCGTTAAATGAAGAATCCACGAGACGAGACCACAACAGATCTTACACGTGCCGTGTTGTCTTTGGACCATCGTTGCCTTTCAACTTGTGGCTGCTTTGAAAATGATCGAAGAACGCATGTCATTCCTGAGCAGGCGAGCTGACATCTGTCAACAATCTTGGAATTGACGGGTGGTTGGTTTCACATCACACAATGTGAATAATACCGAGAACATTTCACATAAATTTATCAAGTTATTAGAAACGCTCAGTTCATTATTCCTTTCCAAATTTAGTGACCTTCAGTTCACAATCAAATTATTAGCAATCAGTAAATCATTAAAATTTTGATAGTAAATTGTTTTGAAAAAACTCCGGGAAAATTTAGTTAATGCCACAAAATTTTATCTGATGATTAGAGCGTTGGCAGATATTGGCGAATAAATAGCAACAAAACATTGAATTAGTGGCTATCTAGACTCTACTACCAACGATATGCTGAAAACAGTTCTACTCTCCCACAGGACAAAGTGATCTGAACAGTTGCGCTCGCGCGGAAGACTGAGTTTGAGCTACTTCGCTACTACATTCAAGTTATTGGCCAATCAGCATCGTTTGGCGCTCGGCATTGGTGTGCGATTGCTTGGAAAGAATAGGCAAGGTGCCATGACTTCGGGATACGGTCTGCAGTTCTCCTCTGAAAAAGTTGGTGTTGGTTCGAGGGATTTGCAGCAAACATAGACTTTTACGGAAATTGTTTTACTAAAGAAAGACTTTACCTTGTATTATTGCAGTGTATTTTCATTAGGAAGACTTGGAACGCGGTTATTTGGAATTGTTTTTAATTCCAATGCCCACGAAAGTCTCACCGTTCTCTACGGTAGGTGAGTACAAACCAGTTGTCTGTTATTTTGCCAAGACATTGACGATGAGCACTGGACACTTTACTGTCTCCTGCATATCATTCAGCCACGTCTGAAACGCAACGCTGGTGATGCTTGAAACTTGAGAATCTGCTCGATTGCTCGGGAGTTTAGCCCTCACATCCGCGAAGAAGTTTGGTGTCGTCCAAAGTTGTTGATAAAAGTGTAAGACCGTATATGAGCGATCTCGTAACACTTTCGACGTTTTTGATGCTACAACGTGCCCTCAAAGTGATCTGTGGTCTTCTCATATCGTGTTCTTGCCAAACATGCTGCCATGACAACTGGACAATGCCATGAAGTATTTCAGATCAACCGTGTTACTGATTCTCTTTATTATCAATTCTTGAATTGGTGATCCAATTTTGGAGTCTGAGGTGGAAAGTTTTGTAAATATTCCTTGATTTTTCAACGACAGTTAGCTTCGACATTCCTTACAGAATTTTTTCAATGGCCCAAATCTGCTTACCTCGGAACATTTCCAACTACTCGATTTGGGGACCTACTGTCCTTTGGATGAGGCGAATCAGCGTTTTAATTCTGCTTGTGAAACCGCAAGCTACAGAGATCCTTTGGCGTGTGACAGATTGGTAAATTGAAATGTCGTCCATAAATGATACAATTTATTCATATACGTCATTTGTAGACGGCCTTGTCTTTCCTGAGCACCCTACTTGTCAGAGAACAACAGTTGGCCCCGCAGGCAGTTCATTTTTACGGCGCAAAACGGTATTTATGTCTTGAAGCCGGTGACCGATAAGTACCAGTTACGTTTGAAACCAGTTCTGATTAATATTTCATACCACGCATTGCATGCTTTGCCGGAGAGGTCATGCCATTTGTGCCGTTTAGTTGGCCAACAATTCTTCAAAGGCACGCCGTTGTGTTCCTCGGAGAAAGAACATTGTCGCGTTCTTGGATTGGGAGATCTTGGCTTGTCTGCTTGTGATTATGCGCTTGCATCAGTCGCTGTTTTGTGCTGTGTGAATTCGATGGCCTCTGCTATTAATCCACCGTGCTTGACGACAAACTTCGCAGGTAAAACGACTAGGAAAGGCTCGTTTTAACCCCTCGACGGCGATAGATTCATCGATATGCTTACGTCTGTTGCGCTCACTAGCCGGCCGTTGTCGTGAGATGAGTATTAAATTTGGCTTTTGACGTTAGGCAATGGGCCGTGTCAAGATGGCACGAACAGCTGTTGTTTTGCCGTGCAGTACTCTGGTGAGATTGCCGAGTAAGAAATTAGAAGCAGCCTCTCGCCTGCCGCGATGCAGTCATTATTCCCTCATTGGTTTAACTCGACTCCCTCCTCCCTCGACTATTCAAATTTTCAAATCCTACTCGCTCGTGCTCGGAGCGTTGCCACCAAAATCAACAGGTTTTTCCTTGTTCCTGTTTTCAGATTATCCTATCTTGCTAATACGTGGTGTGTTGCTCTGCTGCATCGTTTGTCTGTGTTGATATTTACTCAATCCACCGGCGTTTTTTTAGCCGTGTCTCTCATCGACTGTCATCTGGGTGACTTGGCGTTTTGTTGTTATTGGCCTCTGACTGCACGTGCCCATTAATCCAAGTTTTGAATGGTTGGGTTATTCCTCAAGGCTTCCGCTGTTTCTGTGACCATGGTCTAAATTTAAATGCGGTGTTGTAAAATTCATGCGACCGTGGGCTGACTTGAACCGGTTTCATTTTGCTGTCTGACCATCCAACGGTCACCTGAGCCAACATATGGACACGATAGATTGAGGAATTGAGAGAAAGTAGGCCGAGCAGCTGTTTCAATCCTCGAATAGTGCAATGAAGGCGTGCTCTCCTGATGGCGATGTTATCAGCGAGTGACCGTGTTCCTCTCTGACTGGATCAGCATAGTATCCATCAGAAATAGACAGCCACACGAGCCTTCGTTGCGCCCTTATTTGTTTCAAAAGACAGTTGATTTGTTTGCTCCTGTTGGACGGACAATTGAAATCAACTTCATTTCGCTCTCCTTTTCATCATGTTGCGATGTTTCAGCCGTGAGTAACAGTTACTCTATGACCTTGGTTTCCCAATGAAAGGGAATTATCCCTTGGAAAACCCACCATCTCACCTTGCTCGCTTGCATTTGACTGATACGTGTGTTTTGTTATTTTTTTTATCAGACAAGACGAAGATGCCCGATTCCCCGTCTCCCAGTCCGGTGCAGTTGGCACAGGCCTCCGTGGCGTCGTCCCCCAACACGAGTCACACGGTGTCGGGCCTTGACAATCGCGTCATCACCTCCTCCTCCATCATCAATGGTAACCATTCGACCAGTCCCAGCCGTGCCTTGTCACCTGGTCTCATGAACGGCTCACAGATACCACAGACGTGCGGTGCCAGGCAGTTGAGTAAGCTCAAGAGATTCCTCACCACTTTGCAACAATTTGGTACGGACATCTCACCAGAGATTGGAGAGCGCGTCAGATCACTCATTGTCAATCTGGTGGTAAGTATAACATGTTAGATATTGTCTATGATGCATTAATTTACTTACTAGACCCTCCCTCTTCCCTGAAAGGCCTGGTTCCATCAGTTACTTTGCGCCATGGTCTTCTACCTGCTTCGAACTGTTCAAAATGAAATCCTCTTGTTGGAATTTTATCAAATATTCTACCTTGATTGTTATGAACGGATGCTTGCTAGTAAATGTCGCTGTAAGAGAATTTGGGTTTGAAACATGTCCATTCTCTTGTAAAACTCCTCAAAAAAAAATCTTTTTTAGAATTTTTTTTCCTGTCCTATGCTCTGTGCATATGGCAATTTGAAATGTGCTTATTTGTGTAGTAGTTGTGTGTCCAGCTGCTTGTCAATCTGTGGAAGTTCCCTGCCACTGACCAGGGTGTGTAATTGACATGGGATGTTCAATTGTGTTGAATCACCTGCCAGAGGGTATTTTCCTGTCCACATCAACTGTTGGCTCTCAGCTGATTGCATGGATATCAAGAGGGGTGTTGTTGACACTGCTTTGCAGCAGTTGCAGCTGCCTTGATCTTGTTTCTCCCGTTCACAAGCTGCTCCAACCTTTTGTTCTTTCTGGACATGTGTTGATTATTCTGTCTTTAAAATCCTCTCCTCCTTGCGCGGACAATTCGGAGTAATTCAGATTCTGGTTCCTTTACCTGCTGTGTCTACATTTGCGAAGAGTGCCCATGTCATCACTGCACCTGTTTCAATGCTGTTGTTGATGCAGCAGTCTCGTGTTGTCACATCAGGCATTGCTTGGGATCTTTCTTCAAGAGTCACCCGTAGTCAGTGGTCTTTTGCGTTGGTTTTCATTAGTCCCATGTTTGCATGTTTGTATGTTCATTGCATTGCAGTTGTAGCTCTTTATTCCATCTCTGTATGTTAAGTCACTGCTGAGTTGGGCCTCTCCTCAAGGGATGTTTTCTTATTGAACTGGAGATTGAACAACTTGGTCAATTGCACTGTTGCCATGACACTCGGCATGGTTTCCATTAAAAATCATATGCGTCAAGTTCAACCAAGTCTATGTTCTGCTGTGTGATAATGACAATCTCTCTTGGATGTGGCAGCTATTTTCTTGAATTCTAATTAAATTACATAATAGTTATATGTTTTACTGTATAGATGCGATTATGCATTGTGCTTCTCATTATCATTAATGCCGCCAGTGGGGTCGCTGCTTGATAAGACTACCTCAAAACAGCTTTATTGTAGTTAATTTAGCAGCTGGTTTTATTAAAGGAAATTATACTAGTGACGAGAAAGCATGCAGAATAATTTGGTAACAAATATGTGGTTATATAAAGGGGCTGGTTTTATTAGCAGGCAACTGTCCAAGGCGCAATGCCATATTGTTTCCTCGTGTGTAAGTCAAGGTTTTGTTCTAGTCTAACCCTAAGTTTTAGATTTTATGCCCCAGTTTATGCCCCCAGGTTTAACCTCAAGTTTTTAGATGTTGCTTTTATATGACTGACTTGCACAGTAATAATCTCATTTGTTGCGTGAGAACCGCTAGCAAAAGTGAATTCTTTTATAGCTCTTGAGGCTAATTTTTACTTGACACATTATGCAACAATGTGTTTGCGCTCACAGCCTCACACTAATCAAAGTGGAATGCATTAATGCAGTGGCACTCGTGAGATGATTTACTTTGCATGATCTAGATACCATATTTGTGCGAGAAAAAGTTGACCTTTTAAAACTTGAAAATTTCCCTCAAAAATGGACGTCGACTTTTACTTGTAGCTAATAATTTTTTGTTCAAGTTTTGAGCTTGAAAACAAAGGAGTTGACTTATACTTGGCGTCGACTTATTCTCGTATCAATAGGATAATGTACAATTTTACATCTGAATACCATCATATGTCCTATCAAAATCAAGGGCCTAAAGCATGTGCTTTGAGTGTTTAATGGATAAAACAGCCTTGACACTAGCATAGAACACAAAAGGGCCTTCTTGTCTTTCTTAAATAGTCTTACTTTTATTTTCACTTAGAATAATGCCATCTCTGTGGAGGAGTTCCACCAACAGCTTCAAGATGCTACAAATTTCCCATTGCGACCATTTGTGATCCCTTTTCTCAAGGTGAGTCACAGAGGGTAATGCTGCCATGATTTCTGCTCTTTGCAATTTAATTAATATTATTATTTAATTTTAAGAGTCACAGATTTTTTAGTGGAAACTGTCATGTGTTTGCCCAGGTGACTTGGCAGATTGGTTAATTGATTGATGTTTTTAATATACATTGATATATATGAGCTATCTGAATGTCTGCAATTAAGGTACTACAGTTTATCCTGCCTTAGCGTCCACCTCTGATCCCAAACTGATCCTTTCTATAGAAATCAACCTGGACAAAAAGGCCACCTGTATATAAAGGCCATTTTTCTCAGGTCCCAGAGGTGACTGTTATAGACAGGAACTTTCACTGTATGCTGCACTAGCTGGTCTGAGCTTTTACGGCGCTTCTATCGGTGGCGTATGCCGTACATTGTTTCTCAGCTCAGACACAGCTGCTAAGAGACTGAATTCGATCCTTTCAAACCATTAAAGAGTAACGGTTTACCGTGCAAACACAGCTGTTTCGAGGTCCCACTCCGCAGTGATAATTTTATCGATCTTCACAATTTAAATTATTCAACTTAGGCCTGGTTTAAGCATTAGTGCGTTTCAAAAACTGGGCACAACCAAAGCCTTCTTGTTTCTCAGAACTAGGAAGATCCGAACCGGCTAATGAATAGCAGTTGCCGGACCGTGTTAGACCTGTTTTGCCTTTGTGTCCATTATGTAGTCGTTCCATTTTTTCATGGTATTTCTTTCTCTTTCTTTGAACAGGCCAACCTTCCCCTTCTTCAACAAGAACTATTGCAATGTTCTCAAATGTCAAAGCAATCGCCACACCAGTTTCATCCTCAGCATGATGCCATGTTGTTTGAGAGAGATCGTTTACACTATGATGCTGAAGAGTTTGGTCACATGGAGAAGCGAAAGCTCGAGGCAGAGAGGTGTGTTTTTGCTCGTTTATGCTCAAAATTATTCTTCGAAGTACTTAATCAAATAGTGTTTTTGGACTAGACATGTTAGGTACATAGATAATGATAATCATTATTATTATTGCTTGCTATTTTCCTTCTTAATTCTATGAGCCTTTGAGTTTTTGTCCTACCTGCCTGAAGAAGGGATATGACATTCCTTAATAAATTGAAAATCTAATTTGTATAATGCTAGCAGTTGTTATCACCTGCTGTCTTACTGGTTAATTCAGGGATTTTTCAGACTTTGTTTTACATGGTAGAGTGAAACCTGTCTATAATGGTCACCTTTGGGACCTGAGGAAAATGACCTTCATATACAGGTGGCCTTTCTGTCCAATTTGATTTCTATATCAAGTGTAATTTTGGGGTTATGAAGAGTGGCCTTTATACACAGGTGGCTTCTCTATAGAGGTGGCCACTGGCGCTAATACAGGTTTGACTGTATATGGCATGTGTTCTTTTGCTTCCAGGCCAAAGGAGAACGGCCTTCCTCCAGAGTTGGGTCTATCACCAAGTAAACGTGCTTGTCCAGGTATGCAACACCGTCCTAGTAAGTTTTTTGTAATGGTGTTACTTCGGTTTCAAATGTGTTGCCTTGTCCGTGAAGTGTGCAATGCGTTCTTGGTCGCTTGGCTTGCTTGTCCACTGTCAATCTTGCTTATGTTGGTTGATGATTTCTACGCTCATTACATGATTGTACTGCACGTGCCTGCTTCATTCCTGTCACCGATGGAATTGTTTAAACGGCAAGTTTGTAGTTTGTGTTTTGAAATTCTTCTACGCCATTCCACTTGCAGCTCCTTCCTCCGATGCCGATGGATCGATACTTGCTGAGCGTCTGATGGAAAGCATCAAACAGGATTCAGATGAATGGAGAAATGTTGACACGGTAATGAAAGAATACTCTGGCGTATAACATGCAGCAACAATCTAGTTTAGAAATAAATGGCAAACGTTTGCCAAGAAAAAAGTGAGTTTTTGTTATTGAATGATTGATTGTATTACTTGCGTTTACTGTCGATAGATGCTGCAGTGCGTGATGAGTATAATTGACAAGGCCAAGCGCTCTGTCTCAGCACTTCAAGAACGATGCCTCAGAGACAGGGAAGAGATGGCAGCCTGGGCACGAAGAATGGCCGACGAGGCGGAGGCGGAAGTTAAACGGCGAGCAGGTAAACACATATTGGCTAGCCTGTACTTACTTTAGGTCACCTGTGTTAAGTGACCACCTGTGGCATATGACCGTTGTCCGTCTGTTGCTACGTATCACTGACATTTAGATCAGTACTGCGATGAGGTAGCCTGCTTCAAAATGACACTGCTACCGGTACTTGTTCGTTGCAGCCGATTTGATGACGAAGACATTGAAGCAGACGGAAGATCGCATCGCAGAGGCAATGAGACGGGCAGAGGACGCCGTGAGTGACGTCAAACGGCAGGCAGTGATTGAACTGCAGAAAGCCGTCTGCTCAGCTGAAGAGAAGGCCAACGAGGCGCTTGCACAGGCTCACCAGCGAATGGAGAAGGCCGTGATCGAAGCTCGTCGCCAGGCAACTGAAGAAACCCTTGCGCTTGTTAATCATCAGGAAAACTCACGCGAGGTATTGCGGCGTGTGAACGCATGGTTGTGGCGGTCGTTTTGGCAATAGGTTGTTATGAAGCCATGGCTTTGATTGTTCCTCTCGCTATCTCTCTAGAATTGTTGGAATTGCGGTCGCAAGGCGAACGAAACATGCAGCGGATGCAACGTGGCGCGGTATTGTGCCGCCTTCTGCCAGCACAAGGATTGGGAAAACCACTACCGCGACTGTTGTAAACAGCAGCAGCAGAGCAACGGCACGGCAGCAGGCGGTGCGTCGAGTGGCAGCCAAGCGGCACAGGAATCGACGGATAGGGCAAGCAAATCACCCCGCTCAAGTCCCGCTAGCGACAAACGCGACGGCTCGCCTCGTCCTGTATCACGAGGCAGCAGCTCAGCCGACAACAATAGCACTACGGCAACCAACGAGAACTCGACTTCGGCCGATCCCATTTCGTCGTTGAGCGATTACGTGAAGAAGACGCCTGTCTCTTAGTCGAAGAACGATCTTAAAAGAATCGACTATCGCCCGCAGCATACTTTCCACTGAGTGGATCAACGCATTCATTGGACGCAGTCGTTCCCAGACCCTGATGGTCGACATGGAATGCGATATCCCTTAATGCATTGCGACTGAATAGTGACAGTGCCGTTGTGTTGCTTCTTTGGGAAGTAGATGTAAATATAGAGCAGTTGTTGCACGTTGTATACAGGACAGCAGCCAGTGTGTATCCTTCAACACACGCTATGGATTGGCACTGCTTGTAACGTTGTTGTTGCTGTTGAGTTGTTGTTGTTGCCTGCTTATGGGTGCATTTCGACGGCAGATATGGAAATAACATTAACCTGAAGCATGTTGGTCTTATTGTCCTCTTTTTCGTTCCAATGAAAAACAAGTCGAGGCTCTCAGTTCAATTGATAATTTAAGACAATACGGAAAACACAAACGGTAAATACACCTCTTGTTCTGCTATTGCTGTCTGGCGTGACAGCTCGTCGTTACTAAACTCAACCTAAAGGTAATAGTGAAACCTTGCTACATTATTCCAAGGTATTTCTTCGATTGCCGAAGTCAATGTACAATTCCGCTCAATACAAGAATAAATTTGTAAATATAGATACGTCGTATATATCTGGGTGTGGATAATCAGACCAGGACGCAGCATGTGCCATCAGCCAGACCACTGCGTCTCACGAGACTGCTGCTGAGCTGTTTGAAGAGGTGCATCCTGGCGGGCACGTCCGATTGGCTGCGTCGTTCTTTGTATGTGCAGTTGGCTGGGTCGTTGTTATTCCATCCCGACGATTCGGTGCCGTTCAATGTCAGATATCTCATAACATCAGCGTCGCTCATTTGATTCGCAACGTCATCCTGCAGTTTACAACTGCTGTTCATATCGTAATTTAAATCATCGAATTCCGACGACGTCTGACGTGACGGCAGTGACGAATCGTCCGACTCTAAGTCGTCGCGCGCTGGCGTCATGTCGCTGCCGTCGTTGGAGGGGCGACGTCTTGGACTGCCGCTCGGTGAAACGTCTCCAGGGTTCTCTTCTTCAATCCTCGCAGCGAAACTCATCGATGATGCCACCGCAAGCACCGACAGTTTCTCCTTGATCTCCGCTGAGAGAGCAAGGCATTTGTAATTGTTCCTTAAGTTCATTAAATCAGTGTCACTGGGACATTTCTTCTGCTTGTGCATTGAATAACGCGCGTTGCTGTGGCTGGCGATGTGAGCCATCAAGTTGGAGTCGCTGAGAATGCGCTCGGGAAAATCGCGATTCTTCATCAGGAATTCGGACAGCGATAGACTGGCGTTGTCGTTCTCCTTGTTACTGCCGTCGGTCTTTCTACCTTTACCGCTTTGATCGGACGACGACGCATTGGGATCGGATTGGCGCTGCGATCCGCCAGCTGTATATGGCATCATGGACGCGGTGAGGTGACTGACGAAATTGCCACGACGCAATTCTAGTTTCTCGTCGTCGTCTGAACTGCTGCAGCTCGAGCGTCGGCTGTGAATCGGTGAAAGGCGACAGCCGTGTCTCTGCGGAGGAAACTTACGCCGACGATTTAGCGATCGCTTGCTGTTGCGCGGTGAATTTCTCGGGCTTTCTTCACCGTCCGAATCGCACTCCTCCGATATGCCGTTGAGTAGATTCGGTGAGCTCTGTGTCTTTTGGAAGATAGGATAGCTCATTCTGTGCGATTTATTCTGCTTCGGGGGTCGGTTGAATTCCATTTTATTGATGGGTTTTTCTGATAGCAATTCCTCTGAGTGTGATTTCTCCTTCGTCTCGTCGTTCAAACTGCAGCCATAGTCGTCGTCATCTGCTCCTTCCGGCGTCGAGTTGTCGTCTTTCGAAGACTGCTTGACCAACATTGACGTTGTCCTTCTCGTTCGAACTGGACTGGCCAGCGGCGACTTGCCCGCAAGCAGGTCCGTGGCTACAGATCGAGTGTTACGATTCTCATCCCTGCAAGTAAAACAAACGCAAATGACATCTAGAATCATGCCAAAATCAAAGCAACTCACACGGCAACCAAGCCCCAGTACGACGCTATTAAAGCGCGACTCGCATGGTTTGCATTTTCCACCGACAGTTCACTTTTTTCTTATTCGTCAGTCTATTAAAAGCCGCCGATTCTGATCTATAAGTCATGTACATCATACTTTCTATCGAACTACTACCATGCCAAAATCACTACGCACTTTTACAGCTTGGAGGTCGTTTCTCCCACTGTCCAGCTCAACATCAAAATCCTTTTTACAACCAACCAACCACCTTTTTTGAAATAATATATTTAAGACTCTGAGTCTAGGTGGATATCTATCTAAAAGCAGTTGAAACAAGAAGAGAAACAAATGGAGGGAAGCGGGAATGCGGGTAACAGGAGAAAAAGAAACTTTTAAAACTCGCACAGATGCGCAAAAAGTACCCATAAAGGACAACACGGGGTCATATAGATTAGCAACGCGGGGGTTATTGCGATAATTTGTCAAACACCTTATCACATCGTAAGCAGCGTAAATAATCCCGCTGAGTCTGTATATTCCAACTGGAAAGACCACGCGATTGAATGAGTGACAGCTCGTACATCGAACGACCCCGCTGTCCAGTGGATCTGTCGTGGCCAGGTGCGCGAAGACGACTGATCGCATGATGACCGCAATGAGACCGCAGCCGCGTCGTTCTTTTGCCGCGCTCAAGTGGATTAAAACGGAAGGAGCAGGTGCAGTAAGCAGCTATTCTCATGTGTAGCGATTAGACAAATGAAAATCCTACAAGAACGACGTACAACGACGCGATGTCTGTTATCACTACTTGAACCTCCGACGCATTGCTAATGGCCATCTGCTGCGTTCATCCACACGACAGATGGCTATCACTAAATGGACGCATGTCTCTCGTCAGCACACACTGCCACCGTGTCATCGAAATGTAATTTGTGCATTACTCAACACGAAGAAGTCTTATATCTTCAACTATCCGCAGACAATTGTGTGTTCTCAACGGGTCCTGGTAGAAAATCATTCGCTCGTGTTGGAAAGACAAGTATTTTCTTGGGTAAACGAGCTTTCTACTCTCAATTAATGTTAAAATCTGACAACGGAAAAGTACGCACCAGAGGACCACGGCCAAACCACAGAATTCCAGAAACATTTATAAAATGTCCATTATGTTGGATTATCTTTATTAATTGAAGGAGATTTGCCGCGAATAGATTAACGTTTCTGCAAGTTATTCAAATATAAAAATAGAGGTTTTTCTTCAATTTTGACAATTAGTCGATGATTGTCTCTCGGATATTTGACAGTTCCTGTTTCGACCGGCCACATACTCCTCGTGGAATGAACGTGAGCACAAAAATCGCTATCCGCAGATAAACTAATTATTAGTCAAACGCCTACGATTCAGCATGGAATGGAATAAGGTTGCTAGGCAATAAGGATCAACAGCAGAAGGAGGTACTTTGCAACGTACGTGATGTCCTTGTCTCGGTGAGGACTGGAATGCCTTGCCTGCAGCTTTGTGTGTAGGTTTGGCCCAGTGCCATATCTCTTGCGCATGAGTCGCTCTGATAGCAGGAAGTAGGTCGCTGTCACGTGGTCGTATTTGTTGCTTTCCAACGACCTAAATACAACAGCAATCAAGGATGGCAAGTTAACAACACAGACAAACACACAGACAAACACACAAAAGAAAGTAAAGTGGTTTGGCAGGACCGATAAGATAAGTTTCTTCTTATCTCTATATCACTGAGAAAACAACAAACAAAAGAGATTTCGCTAAAACTGGCTAATTAAATTGCGAATGTAACAGCTCAATATCAAGTAATTAACAATCAAAAGTGAACTTTTTCTGTACAGTCCAATTTGCTCCTAATTTTCACCTGTTTAAATGAACATACATAGTTTCAATTGGTCTCTTCAAGGTTCAAACAATACCATTCAATTCAATCCATACTACCTGTCTCAAGGTGGTTGCTAAGTTACCATCCCTGTCTCAAATAACCACTTTTAGGCCGTGGGCCGAGGCCGAAAAATGTGAAGTTGTGCTCACCCCCTCTCGTGAAGGGACAAAAAGCATATCAAACGAAAGCCCTTGACGTGCTCTATAAAATTC
>OFHS01001509.1:0-27157 GCA_900245855.1 Calvadosia cruxmelitensis
TTGTTTATGTTATATAAAATTTTGAACAATCTTGTGGATGTCCCCAAAGACAAACTTTTCGTTATTGGCAAATCATAGTATCATTTAAGAGGACATTCTCTTCAACTGCAATCTAGATTTCCGTACAATAACAATTCTTCGATGTATTCATTTTGTAACCGTGTCGTTCGGCTTTGGAACAGTTTGCCTGAAAACTGTGCAGCAGCCACCTCAATCTATAGTTTCAAAAGTCAGTTAGAAAAAGTAGACCTTAGCACTCATTGTAAATTATTTTAGGCTGTACGTAAGTGTAAGATATCTTACCTGTATTCGCCTGTCATTAGTTTTTTTTTATTGATGACAAATATATCAAAATCAAAATCAAAATCAACAACAATAAGCCAAATAGAAATAACAACAATAACGATATAAATTGTGTTACCTGGTAGATGATTCCCCCCAGGCCTCCGATTAGAAAGATCAATGCGATGAATGAAAGCGAGATGTTTCTGAAACGAGACTGCTTTCTCTTCTTTTCTAGATTTGGCGGCAGAATTTCGTTCTCTCCAAATGTCGATCTGCATTCCTTTCCTATTTGCCACATGACAGGGATTAGGAACATGGAATTCATCAGTGCGATGGCCACGTCAGTCGTCTTGATGATGCTTAGAACTCCAATGACGAAGAGAGTCAACCCCGCCACTTCGAGGGTGCTACCTACAATGCCCTAAAAACAATAGACGCAATCGAGTCAGGAGGTTGGAATCGAGTAATTGCATCATTGCTATATATTAATGGAAAGATATCTCAGTAAGTTAAGCCAATGCTTGAAGCATGTTTGTCTTGCTTCGTGCCCTCTATGTCAAACAAATTACTGAACATTATTCTCATCCAATCAAATACATCAATTTCAATTTGAATTATCAACTGCAATGTTTTTCAGGCCAATGTTGACTGATGCATTTTACAATGTAAACGCATGTGATTTGAAATTCCGTTCGAGTAAATTCGTGACTTCAAAACATCTCCCGCATCATTTAGAATCCTCGGCCTGAATAGAAGATCGCAGTTTTCTTCGTTCAAATGACGCTGCTTCTGCTCGATTAACAACTGTTGCTGCGTGGGCACTTAAAACATGCGCATGCGAGATCAACAGGAGCTGCCGTAAATGAATGCAAATGTAAATGTTGCATAACTCAAAGTTTTGCAAAATCTACTACTGAGGAGCCTTACACGCAGGAGAGAGGGTTAAAGTCAGTTCATAAAGATCTTTTGTTTAACAACAGTGATTTCCTGGATACGGAGTTGTCCCGTTGTAGTCATGCGACTGATCTAAACGTGCTTTCGCCCCTTTAGTTATAGAACGATGGCGTGGTATTGGTCTCACCTCCAGTGCGCTTGTGATCGCATCGTCAGACATTAGGACAATACGAGAGAGTATTGTCTAGCTGCGTCATCTCTTATCAATGACCCAATTGAGTTACGATCCGTTTTAATATCACTCCTGAGCTCAGCCGGAGGTTGCTTTGTTATGCTGACGGCAGAAACGCCAGCACATTCACAGAGCACGTTCTCCAATGGCGCTGCATTGAATTAACCGCAGGGGCACACACATGTCTAGCAAACCCGATCGATGTTAAGAGAGATTCTACCAGCTTGCCTTCTCGCTCGGCCGTTTGAGTCTGCATTGAGTGTTGTCTGCAGCACGATAGCAACCGATGTTATTGGAAACCAATCGAATAGCAATACTGGTAATGAGGCCGAGGAATATCAGTGTGGATATATTGCCAGCCGATGCTGTTTTTGGCTGCCTCGAATGCCATCAAGATGAAGAATGGGGTCGAATCAGTAGCCAAGCATGACGAGGCATTCTAGCGCACGCTGAAAGCAACCGACGAATTTCCAGAGAGAAGATCACCCAGAATCAGTTACAGAAGTGCAGGAAAGGCATTCCAACGTGGTATTCACTTGACAATCAGACGGGGTTTTGAGCCACGGGCACAGTCGACGGGCAATAAAAACAGTGAAACTATTGCATCCACTATGCCGTAGACAGACTAACTACTAAGACAGATGAATCAATTGAATTAGAATGGCTAATTGCAATTTGGCACGCAAAATAACACGCGGAATTAAACTGCCTCGTTAATTCGCCAATTAATTAGTCATATTGAGATGATTAGTTGAAGGACACTCACCCAGAAGATGGCGTTCCTCGAAGGCCAGGGGTGCGTGCAGCGAGACCAACTGGCCCACATCGACCGCAAGAACGAGACACATTGAGGAACAAGTAGAATTAATACCAGCATGACGAAGGCAATCTCCTCTTTGCAATCGGAATAAGGGCTAGTGGCGCTGTTGCATGTGAAGTTCCTGGTGCTGTTGGGGTAATAAGTGAGATGGCTTGCGATGCTGACCACCGATAGCTTGCTGGCCACGACGCAGAGCAAGAGACCAACCGACAGCAGTCCAGTGGCAAACACCTTGCAGATTGATGACAACCACGACGACTTTTTCTTTGGCTTTACGACTTCTTCAGAGAGACTCTCTCGTCTTTCTACCGTAAATTTCACCGTTTTATTATCTGGATCTGAATTGTAACCTCCCTCGACGCGAATCGGCACATCGACGTCTTCGGGGTCAATCGACTGAGAGTAGCCAGTGGCTGATTCCGCCAGGGTAGGGCTGCTTGACCGACTTTCGATGGTCTCTGTCAGGCTCTCCAGGTCGGTCAGCGTGTCTCCCACCGGCAATTGGGCGTCAGGATCATAGCTGTAGTCGTACAATCGCAGACCCTGCGGTGCCCGCCGAGGCATCAACTCCATCACTTCAAATGGGACACTGTCCCAGTGAAAAGGACGGACGTAAATAAATTATATAATACAAATCTCACAAACTAGCGGCAGGGCTTCTTGGTGTATCTCTGCTTATTCCTCGTGGTCGGCAGGCGCTAGAAATGTAACTTGCCTGCCACCCGGCTCTCCGTTTTCCCTTCGTTGTCCGCGCGCAATGCCAATGCGATCGCAAGTGACTGCAACACCTCTGGGACTGTTTCCCTTACGGCAAATGACATTTGCATAATTACATTGTTTGTGATGCTAATCAGATGGCATTTGTTACGACCTACAGAAATTCCATGACCGGTTCGGGAACACGACGTAAACAGACATAATACTGCATTGTTTATGCCACAATCAGCCTACTCGAAGTGGCTGAACAATGATCACGGGCGGGCGTCGTTATTTCTCAGGAGGGGATTTCTATGCAGAAAAGATCATGACATATCATTATGACGTCATCCATTGAAGGGATGTAGCAACGTTGCCGCTGATTTTTCCTTCGTCGCCATGTCAACCGCCCCGTGGAAATTTCCCATTCAAAACTGAGTTCTTGGAGCGTAGGAGGAAGTCTTGTTGGCGACCAGGAGGTTTCGTTTGCTCAATTGGCGAATGCCGACTCGATGCCGTTTTGTTGCGATTGCCTCGCAGCATGAATCATGATGCCACTGACTTCCTTGTTTCCATTCGCTGCCAGTTGCCATGGGCACGCAATGCTTTGTGTCCGGCAAGAGAAACGCAAAACAAGAGGAAATGAATGCACTATCTTTGAAATTACACTTACTGTAAGTGGACGAATTGTCGAGAGAAAGTCATTCCTTTTTAGGCAAACGATAAGGTAATACAGGAATATTCGTTCTTTTGAAATCAATGTAAAATGAGTCAGACTTGATGAAAAGTCAGCATGCGATGTGTCCGGTTTTAAAACGAACTGAAATACTCCGGACAGATGCTTTTATTAACAAGCAGGCAAGTACATGACAATGATTAAAGCAGCATGAAACATACTAATTATTAGTTTAACAGGTTGCTGTTTCAGGATGGAGATAAAATGATGGCACTTCAAAGGCATATGATCAACAGATCACGTCATAATTATTTGATAAGTTTTGACGCCGTCAACTTTACAACGTTGTCCCATTGGCAAAATGCAGTGTCATGTTGACAACGACCCTTGCGTCACGTGCGTTTTAACTAAAATGTCCACAGTTGCACCCCGTTGACGTCTTGTTGATATGTAACCGATCTGGATGACGTCACATTACAGCTCCCGTTTGGGAGGAAAAAAGCGCTACTAGACTCGAATTGGTTGAGATAGCTGAGGTTTCCCTCATTTTATGTTTAAAAATAAAACATCCAGTATATTGTATTCAATTATGTTAAATTAGTGTTTAATGCTTTATGTTTAATTGTAGCATGTCCTGTAGTTCGTTATGTGTAAATGTATAAATTGTGGTTCTGTATTATTCGTCCCAATGTAAACGAGCAACGCTGCTCATATTGGCTACGAATTTAAATAAAATATACACACACACACGGTGGTGGACTGGTGGTTGCTATGGTCACCTAACAACACGGGTGTTAATTTTTTAGGCTTTACATAAGTGGAAATGCAAATTTCCCTGGAATTGCCTGTTCTTAGAACAAATAAACATACATACATACAACAACACCCCATCCGAATCCGAAAGAGAGTGAGGCTGTTTTGTCTGGCTGTTGCGTAACACACAACAGCGAAAAGAATTTCAATGGAAGCAAACCAAACATACAGGATTAGAATGTAGATAAGAGGACGTATTCGGCTAATTTGGTAACTGCGACGCATGCTAGAGATGGATTGAACGAGCGACAAGCACTTCGGGGGAGGGGGTGGATTTCTCCAAGAGAGGAGCAGCAGTCCCCTCTAGCTTACGGCCCCTCACTGTCTCCAACCCTGTATGTCTCTCTACCATTTCTGGGCCAGTTTGTTTATGTAGAAGCCATGTTGTTTCTATTCACTTCTGTTGCGTCATCCCGAAGAGAGCGGCAATGCGCTGGAACGACCAGATAAGAGATCTGATTCTGAGTGGTTCAGCATGCCTCTCGTAACTGTTTCCAAAACACGTCTCACGTTGGGATGTAGCAACGATCGAAGCATGGAAGATTGACTTCAGCTGTGAAGTGGAAACACGAGCACCTCGAATAGCAACTCTGGTTTGTTCCCGCTCAATTGTGGATGACGTAATCTGACGTCACAGAGTACCGCATTCCAGACAAAATTAATGCAAATGACTTCCTCGTTTGGTGGCCGCCCTTCATTCAAACACAAGCAAACATTACAAGAGGCCAGCCTCCTGTTGCCTGGTCTGTCATATGAATGTGCAAATCTGTCAGCTTCAAACTGCAATGACTAGCATGTGTCTTCGTCGATCTTGTCGAGATGTTTTTTTCCTTTTTCAAATGTTTACATCTTTCCTTATTCCTTAATCAAAACATGATCAAAGTAAAGTCCCAAAAACGCTTACGTTTTACAGCAGAATATACATTTTGAGATCAGGAAGTGTTTCTTCCATTTTCAAAGCACAATTATTCTACTGCAAAAAGCAATACCCTTGCTGAAATCAGAGCCAAAACAAGCAAGCTGCGAACCTTGAGCGACCGCATTTAACTGAATCTTACAGATAATGCTTTTTAATTTTGTAAAATAATTGCCCAGTGAAGCCCAAACATTTCTGGATCCACTGATATGTGAAATGAAGGAGAATGAATAAAAGAGGAATTAAAATAGAAATTAACACCTTGTATGATTTGCATGTCGTCCAGAAGGAAAAACAAACAGTTGGAATTATGCCATCGCCGTTAACTGGCAACCACTGCAAGCTGAATTTGGTGTTATCAATATTACTTTCCAAATAATACGCTGCGAAAACCAAAAACGTTCGGCACTTTCATCAGAGATACTTGACACTGTATGGAGGTATCTTATCTAGACGGAAGTAAAATAGTACATGCGTTCCGTACGCGCACAGCTCACGGCATTTGAAGAGGAAGTAACGTGTCGCTTGCATCCGGCCTTGCAATGGTTCCTACGAATGACGTCACACATCAAGACAGAAGGCTGCGTCAACAACGTCAAGCTGAAGCGACATTGCCGCGAGGCGCGTTGTGATTGGTCGATGGAATGTGACGTTTGATAGCTAAGAATCAATGACGTGCCACCACGAGCCGCTTCCCGCCAAGCAGCAGAGGCAGAAAAATTGCAGCAATATTTGAAGACGAGTCATTGCACTGCGGACAGAAGTGTAGCTCGACGCAAGACTCAACGTCGATAATCCGACAGCATGGCAGTGATTTATGTTTGCTCGTTGCTTGTGTTGTTGTGTGGTTGGTCGCTTGGACATGGTGGACACGGAGGCCTGTCGGAGGAAAAACATTTTCAATTTGGAGGCGAAGGACACAATGCCGACTTTGACCACGACGCCTTCCTTGGCAAAGAACACGGCCACGATTTCGACAAATATTCACCAGAGGAGTCACGCAAGCGGCTGAAGGCGATGGTGATCAAAATCGACAAGGATGGCAACGACCGCGTGACTCGAGAGGAGCTGAGGGACTGGATCGAGCACCAGAGAACGAGGTACATGTGGAACAACATCGAACAAGTCATCCGTCCAATCGACAAGGACGGAGACAAGCAGCTCACGTGGAAGGAATACAAAAGCGCCAACTATGGCGACTGGGACGACGAAACAATTATGGACGAGGTTAGTGGCACGAAACTGAAGAGGCAGTCGCCATGACAACGGATGGCCCCGGCCTCTCATTTCCATTAAGCGTGTTGACAAATAAGAGGCAGCGTGAGAACGAGACCTACTGTAATAGTGATTTTGATTCTCCTGCGGCCAATGAACGTGTCCGCAATGTGAGGTTCGTTATGTCGCATTGTTGCTGGAATGTTTTTCCATTGATGATTCCAATCTCTGTTCGTAGAAACTCGTGGCACGCATCAACAAGGACAAATACAAATTCGAGCAGGCCGACACTGACAACGACGGCAAATTGGCAGTGGAAGAGTTCGTTTACTTCCGTCACCCGGAAGAGAGCAAGCACATGAAGCAGATTGCCATCGACGAAGTCATCGACGAAGTGGACAAAGACAACGACAGGTGAGTCACGGGCAGGGTCACACGACTGAAGCATCAGATTGTCAGTCCTCTTGTTGTCTGTCTCAACACGGCATCTGTCGTCGCTTTGCAGGATGATCTCATTGAAGGAATTCCTTGGTCAATTCGGCGAAGACGATGACGCGCCATCTTGGGTGGTCGACGACAGGGTTCATTTTGCTGAGAAACTGGACAAGAACAAGAACGGCCTTTTGGACCGCGACGAGGTCTACGATTGGGTAGTGCCGCTGGAACAGGAGACCGACAAAGAGGTCGATCATTTGATTGACGGGGCGGACGATGACGGCGACGGGGTTCTAACAAGCGCAGAGATCGTGCTGCATTTCAACCTATTCGTCGGCAGCACCGCCACCGACCACGGCAAAGGACTTAAAGACGAACTCTAGATTAGTTTTATTCAATTCCAATTGCGCATGCGCTGATTCCCCTTTGGTTTCAGTAAACAGTTAACGCAATGATAGATGTGTATAATATATTATGTTGTAAATGAATCAGGGTGAGATCAGCAGGGTGTAGTGCCCTGAAGATGGAACGGATGTTCATGATTGCGGAGTAAAGAACCAACGATCTGCAAGCAAACAAATCTCTAGCTATGACTAACACTAACGACATTTTACTCGAACTGTCTACGCATGCGCCCAGCGACATCCAATTTGAGCTACAGGCTAGTTACAAGAAGTCCTAAGTTCCTCCGATTGTTGGGAGGGGCGGGGTTCATACTAGGCCATGATCCACATTCTCCAATGCGAGATTCAAGAGCCAGAATATCGAGATAGCTGTAGCATCCGTGTCGGATTTGTCGGCGTCATGGCAACATCGCTTTCACACAACGATAATCAGAATATATGTGACGTCAATAATAACAAGTTCAAGTAACGACGTCAGCAATAGGTAATGTCAAGAGTAATGCAACGCAAGTACGCATCCGATGATCGAACGGCTGACTCTGTAGTCTGAGCTGCGTCAGTGTCATGGTCACGTCCAGTCGGTCGTTGCGTTATTGTAAACTGAGGATGCTCCCCCGTCTGAAGTCAGTCACTTCGGTCTCACGTATGACGTCATCAATCGGGTCGTCAGGGCATTGGAAGCGAACGAAGTCCTGCAAAACGGATCGTGGAAGTCATCAGTCATAAATCAACACACAAACCACATTGACTACGATTTCCATTTAGTAAGACGCAGAGATTGCCAACCCTAGTACCGCATATATTATCCCCCATCATTCATTGCTCGCGCAAATACGCTTCTTTGTTCAGTAGTGTTTCTCATTGAGAGCATAAATACAGTAGCCTCGCATTCCTAATGCGTTACGTGTAAGAATGAGGCTCCGAGAGAGAAAGCCGAACAGCGCCCGTCATTAATCTCGCTGTAAAGTGACTTTTGAAGTCGGACCAACTGACGCTGAAAATACTCCCGCCTTGGGCGCCAAGAATTACCCTAATATTTAACTCTAGCATAAATTAGCATATGTGACGTGGCGTTTTCCTTCGCCGTCGCTTGTACAAGCAGAAGTACGCCAGACCCAGCACGAACAGTACCATGCAATACAGCATAGCACAGAGGCTGGCATCGATCGACGTCCAACCGAGACCAAATGCCCTGGTCATGTGATACAGTACAGAATATCGCCTTACAGCATCCGGGCTCTCCGTTTCAAGGTCATGGTCTCCTTCAGGGTCCTTGACCCGGATGTTGTCTGGACCATAATGCTCTTTCAGAAACTCCAACGTGACTTTCTTATTCCATTGAATGACGGAGACGCCATGTCCTGGAATTGTCGTGATTGTGTTTTCACTTGACAACGGGTGACGACAATCTTGACAGAGCTTTGGCGGCGGGAATTGCACCTTGGGATGCTGCGGATCAGAGCTCAGGTCAGTTCTCAATCTCGCGTTGACCTCGTTATGGTGCTCCCATAGCCACAACAAGGCCTCGTCAGTAGAAAGGCTCTTGCCTTGCAAGTCTTTCGCCATCTCCACGAAGTGAACGCGGCAGGTGTGACAGAGGAAGAAGTTCTCGATGTAGCCTTTGATGCGAGCGAGAAGGGTCTGGCCGGTCAGCTGGCTCTTGGACTGGGCACTGGAGCAGTGGACTGTCATGGCGTGGAAGAGCGTCCATAGGGAGCACGAGTAGCCGCGGTAGATCTCCTTGCTGCCCTTGCAGCCTCGATATTCGTACTTGTAAGGGAGGTAGGAGTCAAATTTCTAAAAAAAAGAACATTTAAATGATTATTGACGCACGACAGCTAGACTGCTGAAGGCGAGAAGAGAGAAAGAACTGTTGGCATTAAACAAAGCGCTCTCGATTTATGTTGCAAGGCATCCACTTGCGCCTGTCTCACTCACCTGGTTGTCTTCAAGGTAATTCGTCCAATCAGCAGACTTGACGGATGTGGTTTTCTTGACAAGCCATTGGTCGAGAAGAGCAAGGAACTTGCTGATTGGCTGACTTGCAGGTACACACTGCAACACAAAAGACCAACTAATTGAAAATTGCAATCAGCGACATGAACGGAAGATCCTGCGACGGATGCTATATATCGTCAAGGTTACCTGGAATAAGAGGTTGACCCAGTCTTTGAGAGCGTCCAGGGCATCGTCTTTGATGAGGTTCTGCATGGGAACTTCGCGCCGCAAGGAGTAGACAACAGCGCTGACGATGTCTTGCATGTAGACCTCGTGTGAACTGCAACACGAATGAGTGCATCTCAAAGCAAAAAATCACTATGCACGGGCAAAATCATTCAAAACAGCGTTTACACTGAGCACGGCTCTACCTGTTCACATTAGCCGCACTCTCGTTCGATTCCAGCTGAGGTCTTGCCTTAAATGTGAATGCATCCAATGTAATGGAAGGACTAATTTTACTCATTGCTGCAAGGAAGGCCTTTCGCGTTCGGTTCTCTCTGCAAATGACGCAAGTGAGGTCACGTTACAAAGGTCAATTGGCCTAAACGCCAACAAGCTATCATATCTATAATAAACAAAAGAAAGCAGACAGAAAAACCGACAGACTGACAAACAAAAAAATGAATAGACAGACAGACAGACAAGTAAAATTTGCAAAAGTTGTGCTGCCGCATACTTGCTTAATTCTTGAAATGAACCGTTGCGGAAAACTCTAATTAAGGATGGATATTCAACGACATGAAATCTCTTGTTCATTGGACCCTGCAAAGAAACAACATCAAATCATTGCAATCTCCTTGAAACTATTTGAAAACTAACGTCACCAAGGAAACGTAACAGAATGGTGACCAGACGAAAACGCAAGCAGCGGGTGAAATAAGAACCCACAGCAATCAGTTCTCTTTAGCTCATGGCGAACTTTTCAGGGACCAAGATGCTTCGGATCTACCAATATTATGTAAACTTAGGGTAGCCCTAACGTCTTGACTTTTATTGACCTGAAACAATTTCTAGCATCACTATCTATCAGCATCTTTGTTGGACAATTACCTGGACATCAAGAACCCTCTGCACGCTGACTTTCTTGCACTTGGACGTGTCCAGCACAAGCTGTAACAAAAGGAGAAATCTCGTAAGCGAATGGAACATAAAATACTACAATAAACTGTGCATATGATCGGAGTTGTCACATGGCTCTATGACCCAGCTGGTTGTTCTTAAAACATCTGAGCCACTAGAACTGAGGAAATGCTAATAAACCGTTATTGTTATTATTATTATTTTTTATTATTATTATTATCTTCGTCTATGTCTTCCAGGCAAAGGGTTAAAGAAATCAAAGATGTCACTCCCTGGCGAGAAACAAATGAAACATTGTGTGTATGAGCCAAAGACAAATAAATCGAGCAATGAGGGTGATACTTACAACTTTTCCAATATAAGATGTCGATCGTTCAAACACAAGGAATAGGTAACTGAAGCTTTCTTTCTTTTGAATAAATTTATCTGCTTCTACCGGACTGAAATAAAAAGTTAAATTTGGTAATATTATAAAGTAATAAGATGCAAGTAAATAAATTTGATTCCAGAAAAACTTTCATAATAAGATCTGCCTCACAAACCTATACCTTGAATTTTTAGGATAAGAGATTAGTTTCACTATGAGCACAAGTCAACAAGCTTTCTCAAACTAGACTTTATACGCCTATGTATTTGAAATGTTTTGATTAGGTTTTCTCAGAGTCACTCTGGGTTTGCTGTCACAGGCAATGCCGTTGTACAATGCATGCACGGCAATTGCTTAGCATACAGCAAATACTTGTTTTCAATGATAAACAAATTGCTAACGGCAATTATAAGAAATGAATCATGCTCAATTTATTTTGTTACTGCAAACTTTCTCATAATTAAATCAAATTTCATTTCAACATTACCTTGCCGGTCTAAAAAGAGGTTTTTCTTTCAAAGTGGTTTGTCCTTGAACATGGTCAACCAAAGCGTGACGCAATCGCTTCAAGTTCTTCTCCCCTAGAATGAAAGAACAAGAAAAATGGAGATGTTTGCACGTGACAAAACTCTGCATGTTTTCTATAACTATAAAACTGTAATCACGAGAGCAAACAACAACAGCCGCTTACTCGATTAACTAGATGGCGTTGAATCAATCTCTGATGAGGAGGAATCTATTTATAAACGTTTGTTTGTTGTTGCTTGTTTGTTTATTTCATCTTCTCAGTCATAAATCGTAAAATACTATTACACATCAATAATACATTGATAATTAAATTGACAGATACGATCGGGTCATTCCGTATGCAAAATTGCTAGTCTGTTTAGAAGACCCGTAAAATTGCTTGTTTAAATGACTTTCAATATTTTGTTTGTTATCAAAATAGTAGCAACCAATATATTTATTGACTTTAGTCAGTATCGTATTACTGTGTTAACGTGTGTCAAACATGGAAAAGTCTAGCAATTGTGTTGAAGATGACAATGAATTAATCATGGACCAAGCAAGGGGGATTGAAACACATTTAGTTTTGCTACAATCTGTCCTACAAAACAAAGAAGCACGATTATGATGCATTTCATTTGAATAGGGAATAAAAACAGACAAGGAGGAATTATTAATGAAAGATAACGCAAAGAAACAAGAACTACAACAGACGACAGAATAGTCTGACAATAAATATCATACGCTAACCAGATAGCGCTGAAATTGATACAGAACAAGGGATTGCTAAGTTGTACGTTATATGATACAATATTTGTAGAAAAGCAAACATAAACATCAATTAACACATACCTTCCATTTTCTTTCCTTTATTCTCTTTATCAACAAGATGAGCATTGAAAAACTGATTGATGAGAAAAATACAATTTAGATATAAAAACAAATGTTGATAATTAAAGCTACAGACTTATTAGTAAATCATCAGTGCGGACCATCCAGGCAAAAATATGACACCAGATTGACTCACGCTGCAGCAGTCATCAGCAAAATCACAGCCTCACCTTGACAGTTGGAAAAGAATTAATTCCGAAGTCCCTACACGTATCCATGTTATGTTCTTCTTTACAATCCAACACACCAATTCTGGCGTATTTATCCCATGCTGTAAATAAATCAATCATAGCAGGGATGAGTTAATTGTGCTCTGGTTTATGAAAATGAGAATGGATTTCTTCATCTTACAGTTCACCCACATCATTGCCACTCCCTTGATCATCCAACTGAAGTCCTTTGCTTCTTCCATGACAATTAAAAGCTCAGTAAACAGGTCATGGACTCACTTGGAGTAACAGGATGAGTTGTACTGTAAATATTCATTGAGAATTACTGTACATAGTATATCACTCTTTTCAGGGTGCTTGAGCCCGTCTATGGAACGGTCTGCCATCAAGCATGAAGTTGATGGCTAGTGGGGCCAGATTCAACTCGATTATCAAAAAATGTTTTAGGTAAAACTAGCTATAGAAAAAAGTAATATGATGTAAAATACAAACGCTAAATTCTTTAAATAAGATTAGAGCATGACAATGTCTTCCTCCTTTTTCTCAATAACTGGCAAACAATTTTGAGGGAAACTTGTTTTGGAGAGTGCTTGTACAATGTACATAAACAAAGCCAATCGGACCAATCGAGAGAGGCCAATTATGCCAACTGATTAAAACTGAATACACGAAGATAATACTTGCTGTACTAATGTTACTGTTTAATTTTTTTATATATAAATCGGTACTTTAAAATCAATGTTGCATTAAAAGAGTAAAATTTCAATAGAAACGTGCATGGTATGTTAGAATTGTTCTCTGGTGGTAATTGTTCCCCAGAGGTGTATAGCGAAATTCAACAAAACCATTACGTGGCCCACGGCCTGATACAACTGGCCCACTTCAAGCAACTTTATGCTTTCCTTCATTGAGTTTTCCATGAGAATGTTTCCTATCATTATTACACGAGCTGATCCTCTCAAACGTTACAAAAACGTCAATAAAGTCGAGAGTCAGGGGAAGGCACAGGACAAAGGGAAGTGCAACAAGCAACAGCAAGGTTTCAATACTTGAGTGAGATTTAAATCTACACTCCATAACTCTGTTAGCCCCTTCCCTGACTGATGCTCAACGAAGAAGAAATGACGAATCCAGCGAATTCACGGCAAAGACTTGCGCCTACTCTTGACGGAATAGGCACACGAGGACTTGTTTCTGATTAGGAAATTATTTCTAAAACGATTATGATCATTACAAATGGGATTAGTTTATTAGGTTACTTTTCAACTATTTAACGATGTGAGCCATCATTCCCTAAAAACAAAAGAGCGAGCGGAGTGCAGAAAAAACAAAGACGGTCGCAACATGATTGCGGATGAGTTTCGTCTCGACGGTGGCCAGCAATCGCCATGCTTCGAACAGGTGATTATATTTTACGGGTCATTGCTGCACTTCAATCGCGACGACCTTGCGAAAATAATCAATGCGACCAAAGCAAAGAACGGAATTAGCAGGTGACGCCACAGCAAAACAGGACGTTTGATGCTGGGAAACGTGCAGCACGACCAGATCTGATAAGGGAAGGAATTAGCAAATAGCAGACTGCCCTGAACGGTTGCTCGGTGGCAGGTAGACAAGCAGGGCTCTGACATGTCTCACGAATAACAACGACTATAAATGCGACGAGACTCCAAATCCTAACAAAGGAAAACGTGGGATCAACCACACAAAGATCATCGATTTTGAGAGCAGGAAAAACACCGTCGTCTTAAATATATAATCCAAAGCCAGGGCAAGCACAGATCAAAATAAACTAACACTGTAAAATGCCGAAACAAACTCCAAATGACCAAAGAATCATCCTGGGTAATTATTGACAAAATAACCTCACCCGAAGGCCAGTGGTAACGCCAAGTGGCCAGCCTGTTGCTCGAGGAGCCTTGGCCTCCTTCCAAACCCGTTCCTGCTTCACTGAAAACATACAAGTTGTGTCCTAGTAAAAAATGAGAACTTACCTTCTACTTCTCTGGCAAATCTTCGCCAGGTTGGCGCAAAAGCGTGGCAGTGACCGCACCAACTGGAGTAAAACTCCACGATCCACGCGTGCTCGCTGTTGTAAATTGTCGATGCGATCGTGTTATTGTGTAGGATCACCATTGGGTCTCCTTCGTCGTACAAACTACAACACGCCGTCCACAAGTATACTACAAGTACAAGGACGGTGTACGATCGCCCCGATCGAGCCATTTTCGCGCTTGGTGATCGTGGATTTGAGCGAAAACGACCACAGCCGTTTCTTCACATCACAACAAGAACGAATGTTTTCCCATCATCACGACTACGAGGCCCGCTTCAACACGGGGCTATTGAGTCACTGGACAAATTCAACGTAACTCAGTCAACGTAGCCCTTCACTGTCGCTACCCGTTTACTCTTCACTCACAAACATTATACTCACACCGCTTAGATGTTATTTGGACAGCGGAAGATAAAGACGATGCAGCTAGCTTACCACATTGTTTTTAAACAGCAAAGCAGATTAGCACGATATGTAATTGTTTCTATTTTGCATTAGCGTTTCAAGGCTTAATGCCAATAATTACTGGATTAGGCAAGCAGTTCGCTACGACGGAGGATTGCATTTATCTCAGTATCATTGATACAAATCTGTGAATTAAGGGCTATTTACCATGCAATTGTTGGCTAATGGCTCTCCCAATTGGGCGGATTCATTGCTACATTTGATCTGTATATGATCCGATGTCTGGCTGTGCGAAAATCTCTCAAAGGAGAATAGTAATCATAATCCCGTTGGTTGGATCAAGGGGTGTCCTGACTCCTGAATGCCTCCACAGGCTACTACGATTAGAAATGATCCTTTGAACTTGGCCAATGCAGGACGGATATGCCGGGCTTGTTTCGCGAATTGATGGAGTAAGCAAAAGCTCATCTCTTGAGGCCCTAAAAGTCATCCTGCGCAATCATATTTGCAGGTTTGTCGCGCCCATTTACAGCATAGTGAAATTTGAAAATAAGTAATTAATATGATGAAAATAATGACAATCAGGAAAACTGTTAAATGGTCTAAGGGTCTTCTTATTTGTTTCGATCACTTCTATAGAACGCATACAGCCTCGATCTGTTGCTGCTGCTTCTGTCGTTGCGGCTATTACTCTTAATAATTATGGCGAGCAGCTAGCCAGCTACACATTCTATAAAATGACCCCGTATAGGTTTTTGACTCTCTGCCCGTATTTCACTGTTTCAGCTTGATTTGACGACTCTTGTTCGGACAAAATATCAGTCCTTCTTGCTTGCATAAAACGACCTGCAGGAGTTGTGATGAACATTCGTTGTTAGCTGAAAAATATCATGACTTAAAGATTCGAATCTGACAATTATCAAATGTAAACGAATGAACCAATGATCAAATATGCTTTGTATACAGAATGGAATTGGGGTGGTCACTGAATGTCCGATGTTGATAAGAAAACTCCCTGTACAATTCTGCTCGAATCTAAGACAGTTACAAAATGGACTCTGATGAGGAGTTGGGGAGCACATCGCTCCGTGGCGCCGCTTACCGTCGATTTAGAGGAAGAGGCAGCAGCCGTCTCGAAGTTATCATTTTAAGCAAGCGATCATGGCATCTGTCTCTCTTCTCTCCTCCTTAGACAGTTTTTCCCAGGCGATGACGACTGTTGCAGCACAACGCCTTGCACAGCAGTTTTAAAAGACAGTCCGTGTCTGTCGTGCCGTAGTCGGTCAATCTCTTTGGACTTCCATATCTGAACCCAAGCGGTGCACAGGCCAAGGGTGGATCATGCTAAACATTTGACCGGTAGTTCTGAGTTCCAGTCTGCGTTGAAGATATCATTTTGATGTTGGGAAATACCTTTTAAAAGAGCATTGGCAATACGATCTATGCAGTGAGACTTGGCATCGTTTGAACAAAATCCATTGCTCAGCGAGTTGCTGTGTTAGCACAGGTGTGCCACAGATCTGGAACTTCATGATGGTTGCCTCGCAGCGAAAGCGACGTGGTCAGTGATGCTATCCCCTGATCAGCAAGTAATACCTCTGCATACCACCTGGTGGTGTGCAATTGACCATACGGACCACAGCCATCGCCCTTCTGCCAGAGTTCCCTGTTATTTACAAATAGCTGGAGGGTCATTTAACGTCATACCCTGTTGCATATTATTCGTAATCATGTTAATCAATTCCAACGTCACTCCTGTCTGCACATGCGCAATTATATTTCGTCTTATATTCACGTGCTCTGTCTGTCTGATTATATTCGCTAATTGAGCTTGGGCTTGCTGCAGTTCGCACACGCAATCCTGTGTCTCCTCTGTCGCCATCCTCTCGAACATAAATACCCAAGGGCGAAATAACTTTACTTTAGAGGCTACCTCAGCTGAATAAATTTAAGCAGAAACAATATTTTCCCGATGTACAGTAATGCAAAGCTGCCTGTCCTTTCAGTGTTCACTTTTAGCTTGCTGGCCGCTTGGCGCAGGGAAACGGGGCGAGATCGAGACGGCGTTATGGCCTCTTCTTCGTATGCAAAATGGCGCACGTGTAGTCGGTGTTCTCGTGCTCTGCACAGCCACAGCACTTTCCAGAGGGGTCTTCACTGGTGTTTAGACCGCCATATCGTTCTTGTAATTGAAGATTAACTCCCGTAGTTACATATTATTGCTTCTTCAATCTCACAAAAGCACTAAGGAATTGCTGCTTATTCGTTGGGCGAAACAAATCATGAGTGCATCGTACGAAAATATCGCAACATTGACGGGTGAGTGACAGAGTGTGAGTGGTCCTGGATCACCGACCCACTCATCATTGCGTAGCCTTTGCGTTGTGATGGCAATGCAGACTTGTGACTGTCCAAGGTCACTTGAAGACGCAGAAATGGAATTTCCTTCAAGACTCAATGATAACAATAACATTATGTCATTAACTGTACATTCTGAATGCATGACAATGAATTAAGGAATGAAATTATCATTGATTCATTGTCAATGATGGATGATCTATCGACTGATCTTGCAAGCCAGATTATCCTTCTTTTGGTCACCATAATTAATATATTATCATCATCTTTAGTTTCAGTCAATCACTCAAAACTAAACAATTGAGAAATATGAGATCGCGACAGAGAGTGCTGCGCCAAAGCTTATGTAACGCCAAAGCAAGACAATTTAACACTGTTTTAGTACTAAAGTTTTCAAATTCCATGGCTTGGGCCGTGCCAATTGCCAAATCAGAACCAGCTCCACGCTGTAACATGCAAAATTTCCAGCTTGAGTTGCAGCGGGACTGTAGGATGGCACTGGGAAAGCGGGACTGTAGGATGTACATGTTGCTGCTACATCTAATTGCTACCTTTTCCTGCCGTCATTTATCCCTGCTGCTTTAATATTTTAATCCTCTTTTGTCTTATTTCCTTCGTCCAATGTGGTCTAATTACAAATCCTACTAAATCACCAATGTGGGTTCTGTTGTTTGGACTTGACTTTTCGTGTCTACCACATTGATTACATCGACATCCATCCCCATGCTGAGTGTGTGTCCGCCTTCAAGACTATTCACAGCTTCATGACGTTATGTCCTTACGTGAGTCCTTGATCTACTCACGTTGTACCGCCTCTTTGTTGTCAAATGCGCTGATATCTTACATCTGCTGTATTGGTGATCTCGCGATATGGACACTGCCATCCTCAACCTGCCCTTGACACGACAATCCAAGGCACCATGGACATCCACGCAACCCATCACGCCTGTGCTTGCCCACCATCTATTAGGCAATAATGAGACAGTTTTTAGCTTTTAGCAGCTGAACATACAAATCTTGTCTGGATTTTGTTTTATGAAGTACGTCTTCAAACTTATTGTATTTGTGCATTTGCAGGTCACGAAGAACGCGTCTGGCACCTTTCCTGGAATCCAAATGGTGAATTGCTAGCCAGCTGCGGATCTGACAAGTCAGTAAGTACTTTAGTCAGCCTGTGATGATTAGGACATTGGTGTTGAGTTGCCGACCGTAATTTGTATGTCTCTTTGATGTTCATTTTAAATTGGTTGATGTTCATCTGATTTGTCAGATTCGAATTTGGGGAAAAGAAAATGATCGTTGGGTGTGTAAAACTGTTCTCGAAGATGGACACACCCGCACCGTTCGATCAGGTAATTGTCAGGAGATTGTTCAAATTGGCATGATATGCATAGGCCTACCAATCAATAGAGTAGCTCTCAACTCCTGGTGTCGTTGGTTGCTATAGTAACTATGGTTATAACCACAATTGTGTGATGGATTGCGCAATCAACGTGATAGTTAACGTGTTTAGAAATAGATTATTGATGGCCAGCCACTTGAGTCATCATTGCATCAGTCATTCCACGTTCTTTGTTCTGTGTTGTTTAGTTTGCTGGTCTCCCTGTGGAAATCTATTGGCTGCTGCTAGTTTCGACGCAACAACCAGCATTTGGGACAAACGAAGTGGAGGTAATTTTATGTTAAGATGCATCGCTGTCATGGCAACAAAAGGACAGCCAGCATACGTTGTACAGTAGTCTAACTGGCCCTACGTCATGTCATGTTTTGTGTGAACCCATGGCCACATGGATGCTTAGACAGATCATCATACTGTGAATTGTATTCTGCTCATTGAAACTCTCTGATAGGCCATACTTAATATCTGAATTAGTTTAAACTCAATGGAATGACAGTCCACCTTCGCTCATGGTTTGATTAGCTGAGGCTGGTAGGTCTACAGTAAGACACATACGTTTGGTTGACACACAATCGGGTCCTCTCAAGCACAGTTATATACTACAAATGTTGTTTTACCCAAGCATTCTGATTACTTTATGATAAGTTTCTTACAATTGTATTTTTGAGATATTTTCTCTGATAATTTTGTTTTTTTATTTTATTTTAAGATTAAATTGTAACAGGAGTTGTCTTTGTTGGCGTTGTGTATTTTCTTTTGTCTCTTTTCACCGTTGATATTTGATGCATGATTGGGTTGCGAGCTACCGTTTCGTGAATATTAATTCCTGCCGGTAACTAGTTTAAATTCAAAGTAACTTCTGGTAGCTAGTTACTTTCCAGAGTGGCAAACTTTTGCATGCACTTCAAAACTGAAACTTAATTGGCACCAGCAATGTCTTTAAGCTTTTCATCTCCCTGTAGAATTTGAATGTGTGGCCACATTAGAAGGGCACGAGAATGAAGTGAAATCTGTTGCTTGGAAGCCATCTGGTTCTCTTCTGGCGACATGCAGCCGAGACAAAAGTGTTTGGATTTGGTCAGGTAAGCAGCAAGCAGCACAGTGTTACTTCTTAGCTATCAGCATGTTAGTTAGAGATCCTACATCGGTTTATGGAACCCATTCATTTTCACTGAGCCATAACACGTTGCTGGTCACATGTACTTCAGTTCTAATAATTGTGCCAGCAATCATGGTGCTTTTTGGAAATGACTTAAAAGTGGATGAGCTCCTCGAGAGCCAATGACCATCCATACCTGAAACAAGGCAGATGTGCAGACTTGATTTCGGACAGACAAATATCGACATCAAGCTATTGACAAATGGCGTAGAAACTAGAAATGCCTTTTGGCGGAAGTAGAAGGGACTGTAGATCTGTGGACCAGAACATGGTGACTCTTTGCTATCGGGTAATTCAGGTGGACTGCCTTATAGGTTATCTGTTCAATGTTTCTTGCATAGTTAGTTGGAATTCAACAATTTTGACATCCAAGAACATCCTTGAAATTGACCACCATAGACTTGAATTTTGATGAATTGGTTTCAAACATTTAAGCCGGTCATTTACAAGTGTCCTAGCGTTTGGCAGAAGTCAATTTAATTGTCCGTCCAAATGCATCGATACAGAGACTGCTTGGCTAATTGGAGCACGAAAGACTGCCGGTGAGAATTTCTCTGATATTATTTTTGCCTTTCAGCCGAGGATGATGAATACGAATGTGTCAGTGTCTTACAAAAGCACACGCAGGATGTCAAGAAGGTCACATGGCATCCCTCAAGAGAGGTAATTAGCCAATCAAGGCTCTTTCAATGCCTCTGAAATTGGTTGCCAATTTACCAGCAGTCAGTGCTTGATGATGTGTTTATTCTTTGCATTGTGATTGCATTGACAACTAGCTTCTGGCATCATGCGGGTATGACGACGTCCTTCATCTCTACGCAGAGGATGACGATGACTGGTAAAATGCTGTAAAATGTGCCGTTGTTGAAACAATGCAGAGCCTAAGCCTTTGCTGCGCATCTTCCGTAATTGACTGATTGTTTTGTTTCTTGATGACAGGTTTGCGTGTCAGACACTCAACGGCCACCAGTCAACTGTTTGGTCCATGGACTTTGATGCATCAGGAAATAGGCTTGGTAAATGTTTACATTACATTTACGGCGTAGTTTAGTTGGTCAATTGGTTAAATATTTATGTTGAGTATTTGTAAATAAATTGTCATAAGTTATCAAGTTATCACCAATTGTTGGACTATTGTGTTTATTTGACATTTTGTTGTTTACCCTCAGAACTCTTTCTTGATTCTGCCGTGGATTGATTTCATTGTATGCTAACAATCATCCAATTGGCTGGCAAATTTGTAATCCACCTTTCTGTAGTCTCTTGTAGTGACGATTGCACAATGAAAGTGTGGAAAGTTTTCCTTCCTGGAAACTCAGAAGGTAGGAAACACAGAAGCTTCTGTGGTACTGTATATCATTGACGAATAATAAACCTTTCTTTTGTATAGTCTCCATTTCATGTTTATATAACTAACTATGCCATAAGTCGACCCCAGAGATGTCGATGTGAGTCTTAAAGCAGATGATCTTCCTGTCGAAATCCTAAACATTGTTTGATGACTCGCACCGATGTCTTGTGAATAAAACATGGCGCAGTGCTGCTGAGTCCTGCTCACTCAAGCAATAGTCAGTGGCCAGAAGGTATCATAAAATCTTCAATATATCAAACTGCAGTAGCATTTACGATCATCTGATTGGATCGCATATGGTATGCGCCACTACAAGGCTACATGTAAGCGAGAGCACTGCGGCTACAATATGTACAGAACTGCTGTATTTTTACCAAATTCTCCACAAACTGATTCTTCTCTTCAACTTCTGTTTCTTTGTTTCTTTTTATTCTCTTGTTTAATTTATCTTAATATGATGTGATTCTTCCATCAATTCTGTACCATTTAAAAATTTACAATTTGTAAGATTTTCTTTTTTTGTCTTAATTTGTATTTTGCTAGTAAATTTGTAATTTTCCATAATTTATGTAAATATTGGGTATGCCAAACAAATACACAACAGTGCATAGGGGATTTCTCTGAATATAGATGGAATTATTTTTAATCTAAACTCAAAGTTTCCTATTGTATTATCCGTGTTTAATTCCTGTTCAAATAAATTATATATTAATCTATGCATCGATATATTTGTAGCTGACAGTCACCAGCAATTATTTTGTTGTGATTACAGGGTGTGATTGTGCCTTTTTCAATGGTCAATATTGACGATACGCTTGTTCTTGGCAGGGATTTCTGTGCCTCACAATGAGCAACAATGGAAGTGTGTCTGCACATTGTCAGGATGTCACAAGCGGAGTATTTATGACGTCAGTTGGTAGGTTGATGGGGTTCCATTGTTCATTGTGTGGCGCATCGATCAATCTGTGACCTTATAAGATTTTCATTTCAGAGGCTTATCTGTATAAATCGAGTTTTTGGCACTTATGTTTTCAATTAAAAGACCGCGATTTATGCATGTGCCTGTTTTCAGGAGAAGTTCACATGGATCAAGGAGGTTGTCTTCCGTCCTCTTGCTAACACAATGATTGTGGTTTCTTGGTAATGCACCTTAGTCAGACGCCATGTGAGAATATCATTAAGTGGCTGGTTGGCATAGGGATGAGGGTCTTCAGGAATGAACAATGGCCTACAAGCCTAACTCTTTTTGATTGGACAAAAGCAAACAATGATGATGTCACATGTCTAGTAGGACATCATATTGATTTAGCTATTTCACCACTGAATCAGACATAATCAAAGATTTCCATTCATGATGCAAGAACACTGATTGGTTCAAATGTGTGTGACGAAGCAGACGCTAATTTCAATTTCTGAGCAGCATCAGACAACCAGAACATGTGCAACGTCTTCCGATACCCTGATAAAGTGCAATATTGTCTTAGGTAGAGGGTGGTATTGACTTCATTTTTGACTCACGGTTACCATGGTAACCCGAGAGTCTATGCTGTGGGGGGAAAATCGTTGATTTTTTGTTTGTTTTTCTAATCTTGTTGTGTATACATTCCTGATAACATACTGCCTTGCGAGCGAAGTGGCGTTACAGAAGTGTTGTTCAATTAACGTCTGTATTGCAAATTGAACTCCATTTTCTTACATGATTTGACGTTGTATGATTGTGACATGTGTGTGTGTTTGTTTTGTAGGTCCAATTTAACAGGATTGGTTGCTAGCGGTGCTGGTGACAATTGCGTCAACATCTACAGAGAAGTATGTCATTTGTTGCCGTATTTAAATAAAAACATCATTTGTCCTCTGTTGCGATTTGGTGATTTCGTTCCTTTACGTGCACTCACAACAGTACTTTTAGTTTTATCTCAGAGATGATATTTCTAGCCTTCTGCAACTTGCCAAGAACCAGTTTGATTCGTTAGAAGTTATAACAGCTATTGTAAATAATTACACCTGCTGCTAAGTTTATTTTCTAGGCTAAGTAAGTAAATAATTATGATAATCATTTAAACCATTTTGATTGTATTCTAGGCATAGGACACATATCACTAGTAGGGCTCGCGGTCACACTCGTCTTGGGCTGATGAGTTTCAACAGCAAATAATCACTGAAATATTCATCCTGTATTACATTTAGTTTAAATATTATTATTTTACATTGCGCATCAAGAAATTCCACATTACGCTCTGTTGTTCGCTGACTTGTGCTTCAACATTTTACAATCAATGTTCGGAGTGTTCTCGTTTATATTGGGCAGTGGTAATTTTTTATAGGAGTTACAAGCATTTGACATTTCTTGTTTACAACTGTGTTGCGAACGTTGATTGCAGGACGAAGCGAATCGCAGTGGTCTCTCACAGGACTTTCAACTTTTTCTGTCCATACCACGGGTAATTAAGCCTCTGTTCTGGATAACTAACTAATTAATTATTGACAAACTAGCAAATGTTTGTATGGATTTCCTTTGCAGGCTCATGACCAGGACGTCAATTGTGTCGCTTGGAATCCAAAATGTGCAGGCCTGCTTGCCTCGTGCTCTGATGATGCCACGATAAAAATCTGGAGCATTGAATGTTCGTAGATCAAAGCAATCACCATGGCAATGCGCTGCAGCCAACGACAGATCATGCCGGTTGAATTAGGAAAGACTGATTCATGTCATAAAGTACTAATGATAGCTTTGCTATCGACAATCCTACAGAACTGGTAAATGGTACAAATTGCCCTTTCAAAGGGAGGACATTTTACAATTTAGAATTATATTTCGCGGTCGTCTTATTTTGGTATTAGTTACAAGATTGACAACTGCCATATCAGATGATGTTTTTCTCTCGCAACGGCTTCTTCTTCAATACTCTTTCAATAGAAAATCTTGTCAGGTCAATATCAGTGTATTTCCCATCGACAATAAGTTCGGCAATGGCATTGCCAACGGCAGGGGATTGCTGAATTCCATGGCCACTGAAACCATTGGCAAAGTACAAATTGTCATAACGAGGATGAGCGCCGATGATGCCGTTTTGATCAATGGTGTTGTACTCGTAATAGCCAGCCCATGAGTGTTGCACCTGGCCAACGTAATATAACAACAAGTTGCTAAAACAACGACATACCTCAACAGAACCACTGTCAACTTGTTACTTTCGCCAGAGTATTTTACAATTGAAAAGCGACTCTCACTGGCACGTAGCCTAGACTCACCTTGAGCTCTTCAAAGGCTGGAACTCTTTCAGCCAGTAAAGGCCAAATGTGATCATCAAAGAAATCGTAGTCAACGTCTAACGTATCTGTTGAAGGCTCACCCTATCGGAAGAAAACGTCAACTAAATTTAAACGCAACTCACGACAGTAGTCGGTAGTCAGTAAAGGTATGAGCAACGGTTGATTGTGTGGCATACCTCAACTGGACCACGCCCGGTTAGATAGATACTCCCTTCTCCCTCGGGACGGCAGTAAATGCCAGAGCTGTCAATCAGCATGGGCATCTCGGCATTCTTTGGACCTTGCGGTGCTCTGAAGACAAAGACGTATCGTTTCCTTGGCTGTACTGGCAGTCTGATGCCAATGCATTCCGTCACTGCTGCAGCCCACGGCCCACCAGCATTCACCAGCGCATCACAACCAATCTTTTGTTTGCCACTGTCGCTTTCTACCTGCAATGGATTCAAAAGAAAGCACTTCGTCTTTAGCTAGTCGCCTTCATTAGATACTGTCATGTATTGCAAGCTACTTAAGTAGAAGTATTGTAGAAAATTTCACCACCCATTCTTGACTAATTTCAACGTTGCAACACTGTCTCCGGGTTGTGCTTGCAAATACTTTTATCACGGACATTTTGTAGCGGTCATTCTAACACTACTTGAATGTCTCGAAGAAACATATTCAAGATCTGACTGCCAATCAGCGGCTTTGTAAGCGCCATATTGTTACAATGACTGAGCTGATTTCTGTGTTTCCCCAAACGAGATGGCGGAAAATCTCCTAGTATTGTAGTTTCAAATTAACGCAATAACTTTGACGAAAAAGTAACAAAGTAGAAGTACTGAAATTTCTTTTTTAAGTAAGCCAGAATGTAGAGGCCAACCAAACTACTTGAGCAGCTAAAAATATTAAATCCTAGCTCTTCTTAAGTAAACTACTCAAGTAGAACTACTATGTTTCCGGGCAGACGACACCGTCATCATTCGTCCATAAGTCCTGAGTGAATGTTTCCTGTAAAAAAAACGATCTGCATTTAAAGCTCCCTATCCACCAAGACCAACGTACCGTGGCTCCTGTCACTGACTTCTTGCTGTTGCAGGAGATCTTTTGAACTTCTCCTTGAATGTAATTGACACCAAGTGAGACACATTTGCGCTTAAATGTCGTCAGCAGAAGCCATGGATCAAAATGCCCTTCACATTCCATGCCTGAAATCGACAATGATAAGAATCGATATGCCATCTGTCGCAATGATAAACTGCACGCTGCTAATATTATAATTATGATAAGCATTGTTTTTATTCAAGATACAGTCAAACCTGTATTAGCGACCACCTCTATAGAGCAGCCACCTGGGTATAAAGTCAATTCTTTATAAACCCAAAATGATACTTTCTATAGAAATCAACCTGGACAGAAAGGCCACCTGTCTATAAAGATCATTTTTCTCAGGCCCAAGGCCAGAGGTACCATTATAGACAGGTTTCACTGTAACCGACTTGAAACTTCTGTCTAGGGCAAGGCCTAAATGCTTTTGTGTGCATCTTATGACATCTTAAAGTGTAGGCCTAACGCTTCAGAGAGTGTAGTTGTGGGGAGTGAAGGCCTACCACCTTGCAATCGCACTACAATCAACATGGTCTCACCTGCAAAGCACATCGCGTTGCCGTTAACTTACCAATTGATCCCGCAGCAACGCCATCCACATTCATCCAAGGGTAGTGCCTTTGTAGATCGTGCGGCTCCAGCATCGCAATTTTGCAACCCAAAGACCTGTCATTCATTGTGCAATGAGACAATCAGTGACCACCGTGATCTAATTCCATGGAATAGCCTACTGCATGGTGATTTGAGCATAAGAAAAAACAAACCTCTGCAGGCATACACAGCAGGCATGTTTCGTCAGAACAAGCAATTTTCTAAATAAACAGCATTTCATAATGTCATCTTGCTGACCTCTTGCAGCTGGTTGCTAATGACGACGCAATATCAAGTTGAAGCTATTTGCACTCACTTTTGAAGTGCGACATTTTCTTCAAGGATAGGTAATCCATCTTTGGAACACAGGAACATGTAGCCTCTCTTCTTGAATTGGATATCAGGCAGGTCTTCGCCTTTTACTTGCAAACGCTTCCCAATAGAAGACAGAAATTCATAGCTCCAAGAAGACAGTTGAATGTTCTCTTTGATTGAGAATTGTTGACGTATCGAAGCAACAGACAAGGCCGTAGAACATTTCGTCCACTGCAATCAACATAAATGCAATGCATTAAAGTAGGCATAAAATATATTAGCTAGGTGATGTAACATCTGATGCCACTGTCATAGTCCCAGCCCCACCCATTGCAACACCCTTCATTCAATAATAGAGGAACAAGTAGCTAACAAATTGACCCGCGATGCCATCTCATCAACTCACCTATGACAAGCTTTTGTCAGTTAATGAACAACGTTTAATAGTGCTGATTGTGTCATGTGACACATTGCTTTATGGTTCAAGTCAAATCTCACTCCCCTTGGCCCCCCTTTCCCCAATCCATTATCCCTCCTTGACATATTCCAGATGTACACATTGTAGAATCAATGAAGGAGTACATGTTCACAAGACAATATCTTGGTTATTTTTATCAGCAGGAGAATACTTTAAACCGGGTGAAAATTTAGAACGGAGTCACACAAAGCAAAGTTTGAGACGTATGAGCTATTTCTTGAGACATGTAAACATTTTAAACATCATGTCATTTATTTTCATCTAAACTGATAGAAATAAAAATA
>OFHS01001510.1:4793-27155 GCA_900245855.1 Calvadosia cruxmelitensis
GCGGCAGCTCCCCAGACCCATTGGGGGGTTGGTTTACCTGCAAAATCAGGTTAGAGTTTTCTGCAAAACTGCAGTTGCGATTCCAGTAAAAATATTTACATAGATTGCTGATTCACTCACGGTAAGACAGTAATATTCATATTACAGAAAACAGTTACCCTCACCCCCAACTATTTTCCCATCGCATTTCGCCTTGTTAAATTTATGACTTGAAAGAGCATTGAGGGGGGGCCGCTGGCACCCTCGCCCCCCCTTGGCTACGCCGCTGGTTGGAGTATCTGTGTGTAGACAGTAGGCCCAATTGGAGTCGATTAGATTAGCAATTGCTTTCTTTTTCAAAATAGATTTTCTTATGGTCACTGTAAACTTCCTTCAAAAAGATAAACTTATGGAAATCAATTGTGCACGCGGAGACCAACTACGCATTTGTTCTCTGTTGTACCAAATTAAAAGATTCCAGCGTGGTGAGAGTGTAGAAATGTTGTGAAACAGCAGGATTTCTAAAGTTCAAATCATTGTAGACAGTCAGGGCTGCTATCAATAATTAGACTCGGGTTCAAATTTCTGCAACACCACAAATGCTTTACAACAGGAAATTTTGCCAAATGCAAGAAATATTTACAGTCCAACCTATTTTACCTTGTCTTCCTTTGAGTGGTCTATTTAAGGTTCGAACAATATTAATTTAATTACCTGTCTTGAGTGACCATCTTTTCTGAGACCAATTTTCAAATGATCCCTTAGGTGGTTGCCTAAGACAAATTTGTCTGAATGTTTTCAGTCAAACTTACAATCTAGAGTGAAACCTGTGTATAACAATCACCTCTGGGACCTGAGAAAAATGTCCTTTATAGACAGGTGGCCTTTCTGTCCAGGTNTCCAGGTTGATTTCTATAGAAAGTATCATTTTTTGGTTACGAAGGGTGGTCTTCATACACAGGTGGCTGCTTTATAGAGGTGGCCGCTAATACAACTTTGACTGTTATGAGTTACGCCTTCTCTGCTCACATTGTGTTTGCTATTTTGACCAGTAATCAAGTGTTGTGCTGTCTGGTGTTTGTTTGCTTTCAGAACGAGCCACGTCAAACACTTGTGATGCCCCATGTCTCTTCTTTGAGGACATCAACACTTGCCCACTTGACGCTGACAGCAAAGTAAACAACTCTCTTAGCCGATGGAAATGCCCTAAACCTGCGAAGAATGAAGTGCAGTATGAAGACTTAAATAATGATAGACGCAACTACGGATTTAAGATGTCAAACGGAACAAAACAGTGGCTTTGTAAATTTCACGATGCATTGGAAGCGTCGGGAGAGACAAATTTGACAGTGGTTCTTGCGAATGAGACTTGGTTGTTTTCGCTACTGCACCATCAGAACCAGTCCAGTGGTTGCTGTTTAGTGTTCTTTTTTGTCAGGTGGTGCAAGTTTTGCACTGAAATTGCTGTCGATTACAATGCTTTGGCAAGGTCTTATCCTGGGCTTCCAATCATTGCCGTGGATGCTGGCTTGTATCCCAGGTAACTAGTCAGTTATGTTCATCAATATGTATGAGGTATCCTAATCATCATGATCATCATCATTTAATCAAGAATCCAATCAGATACAGGTTCTTTTTTTCATGGAGCTGAGGTCACAGACTAATACATCATAATACTTTTTTTTAATGCTGGTTTTTACCCAAGTCCTAAGATGTTCTTTAATAATTGAGTTGAATCTGGCCCCACTAGCAATCGACTTCATGCGTGATGGCAGACCGTTCCATAGACGGGACTCAGCAGCCTGAAAGGAATGACAATGGCTGGCTTTGATGTAGCAATTATTATTAGTTGAAGATTGTGTCTTTGCAGAGAATGGAGATTTGAGAAAATCTCTGATCGGAGTAGGTGCATCATGATGTTGAATGTTCTGCATCAAGGAGAGCTGATGATACTGGATCCTTGCTTCGACTAATAATAATGGAGCATCGTTTGATGTAATGGAATCTACTGTTTGCAGCTGCTATCATATGAACTGGGATGGAGGATGTAACACACATGCTAAATGAGACTCCGATGTAATACAACATTGATCCGAGGGAAATTATTTATCGGAAATACCCGACATAGCAGGCATAATTTTCAAAAAAAATTTCAGTGGAACTATAATTCGGAATTAGAAACGATATGTGATTACAAATATCAGATAAAATGCAGCACAATAAACCAGATTGATAATCAATTTTTAGATCAAATTATTTAAAGCGAACTTCCGTAGAGGTAGCGTAACTTGGGAGTTTCCAAATTGAGATGCCTGCCAACACCATAGCTTAGTTTGTGAGATTATGTCACTATTGCTGTTAATTTTGTCATTATTTTTGTTTGTGCTCATTTGTAACCTTTGCCCTGTTGTGTCATGGCTTTTGAATGTCACAAAATTATTCTGTGATCTAATCGCGTTACTTCTCTTTGTCATCCTTTTGCAGTGTTGCTACCAAATATGGCGTGGTTGGAGTACCAACAATCTTGCTCTTTTATGGTGGCCGTCCGGTCATGAGATTAAACAAATCTAGTCCGGATCTCCATCAATTTAAAAAGTTCATCAAGCACCATGCTGGTAAGTTAATTTTTCAAGGGAGATGATCCTTGCAATGGCATTTCAGCGAGCTACAATTCCACAAACAGACTCGACTTCTGAAACAGGCAAAAATATCGGCTTGACGATAATTATTTGGCTGACCAAGATATTGATAGCTTTACCCCTCTCGCAATCATAGAGTGGAAAATGGAGCTACATTTGAATAATTAATATCTAATCCAACATGTCGCACTTTAATTGGTCTCACAAGTTGAATTCCACATACTGTGAAACCTGTCTATAATGGTCACCTTTAGGACCTGAAGAAAATGGCCTTAATAGACAGGTGGCCTTTCTGTGCAGGTTGATTTCTATAGAAAATGTCATTTTGGATTTCTGAAGAGTGGCCTTTATAAACAGGTGGCTGCTCTGCAGAGGTGGCCGCTAATACAGGTTTGACTGTAAAGTATAATGCTGTGCAGAAACCGATCTCATGCAGGTATACGCTGGACACAAGCTTTCTCCCTTAAACTACATTTTTAGCACATTAAATGCACTTTGAAGCATCACTGGTGTATAAGCTAAAGTAGCATTAATTTTGCTGTAAGAAATTGGGCATATACATGGTAATATGCAGTACTTGCTCTCCTACTTCCCTTGCCAAATATCCTTAGTATCCCATTATAGTTATAAGACAGGAATATTGGTCAAGATAATAGCAGTCTTTCCTATTGAAAAGAGTACGGTCAAACTTTATTAGTGGCCACCTCTGTAACCATGGGATTCCTTTTATCAAAGAGGTCCTCAAGGGAGACAGAACCGTACAGTTTACCGGGCATCCTAAAACTAGTAAAAAGTAATACAATGATTAATCTATCTTTAGGTTTTGCACCAGAATCAGCATTGATGACAAGCGATGAAGATTATCTGGGTCCATTGCCAACAAAAGTGGAAGAAACCAGAGATATTTACTTGTACCTATCGACGCTGTTCTTGCTTTTCCTGTGTGCCGGATACCTTTCAACCCTGCCTGTTGTTTCGTCGTTCTTGGAGACAACATGGAACACATTAATGAACTCAATGAGGCATCCACCAATTGAAGATTAAAAGAAGGGCCGGTGTATTCTCTGATAGCAGGACCTTGCTTGCAAAACGGTCGTGCAGCTGCAGGAAATAAGATATTGTAGTCGTTATTCTGGATGGATAAGGAAAGAGCACGAAGAACAATATGATGGCTAACGGTTTCTTTATTGCACAGCGTAAGCACAATTTCCCCTCATTCTGTCGACATACAATCGTACTGCCATTATTTTCATGTTAAGTTCTGTCCGTGATGTACTGTACTTTGAAATTGTAAATAACTGGAGAGTTTGTCTGGTACATGCAAATGGCTACAAATGTAACAATCTAAAGTCTACGTGCTGTTCTTTTGTTGTGAACTGCAACATATTATAATAGTATACATAAGCCACAGGTCATAAAAGACCAAAGGTCAAAAAACTTAAGGCCAATGGTCATATAAGGTCATACAAAAACTCAAAGATGGTAATTGATATAGTAATTTGATCAGCAGGGCATCAGTTGCTGCACATTACAAAACGTCCTTCCGCCAGATACTAGTACACCGGTTTAGGCCTCTGAGTTGGTAAGAGTCCAAAGCGTCGCTTGAACACTATCCTTTGCTTTGAGTATTTGTCGTCTGGTGAAAACCGAGCTACAATGAAAACAGAAAAAAAATATATTACATTTGTGGAGTAGCAATTGTCTTCATGTCTGGGATTCTAGACAACTTGTGTAGTATTCTACCACGCACAAAACGCACTTATGACAAAAGAACACATAACGTCAGGCTGGCTTCAAATCGCCTGGTCGCGCGAGAGACATGGTGATCACAGTCTTCACAGAACACGACCAACACAACTTTAGCTGACAGGACTACTCACAGTACTCACTACTCTGGCGAAATTAAATTACAATTAGGCAACTCCATGAAAACATTAAAGATGCTCCGAAAACAGCTTGTTTATACTTTAACCCTATCAAAAGAATCCGTCCATTGGGGTCCAAAGGGACCGTTAGAAGCAACAAGGGGCAGAGGGTTGAATTTTGAATTTGTGATGTCTTTACTGACTCATTTCTCAAGTTTCAAAGGAATTCTTGTAAGCTGTAATTTAGAACGCACGCAAATATAAAAACTAAAACGAAATAACAGTAAGAATGCGAATGTTTTTACCAGGATGGGCTGAAGTGGTAGCGTTCCCTGCTGGATCAACTTTCTGCAACAGAAACAGACAACGTAACTGCGTAACTTTCTGGCGAATGAGTTTCAAAAGAAACAGCTGAGAATGCTCAAATTAATCGCGTTACTGTTACCTGTAGNGAGTATAAATACGCTTCCCATCTTTTTCATAGTACATCAAATACATTCTGGCTTCTGGATAAGGTAAGATATCAGCTTGTTGGTCCGCTGATATTTTGCAACACGTTTTGTCGTCTTTTACCAGAGCTTGTTGTCCACCATATTGACAATCACGTGTGCTGATGGGAGCCTGGGTCACACCAAGGTTACACAATACGTTCACGTTTACAGTATTTTGTCCGCCCTACACTCTACAGATGTGCTCTACAGTATCTAAATGCCTTCAATCGGCAGCAAAAATATGAAAAAATATTTTTAAACTTTTACAAAATTTGGTTGTATAAAACTATTGATCTTCAATATCCTTCATTTGTAGATACTCTGTGTAATTTGCAATTTTGCTACATGTTGTGCTGTGTTGTGTAAGCATAAGTGTTGCTGTATCAGTGTTGAGATGATGTAAGGTCCAGCGCGTAAGATATCCTGTTCACCTACAAGGTGTGCAGTCAGTTCACGCTATCGCTTTCGTTTGTTTTCCATGTTACTCCCAAATAAATAACCAATTTAGCCTTGTAAGTATCTTAACCGGTCCCTGCCTTCTACAATGCTAGCAATACAAATAATTGACAGTTGTTTCTTTTAAATTTGCTGCTTGTGTTTACTCTCAGTTTGTTATTGTTCAGAATTTATTGAAAAAAGATGTATTTTATAAGTAAACTCCGTTATACTGTACGCTTTTCTGCAGTTACCTGCATTGTTCCGTGAGTTACCTGAATGAATTATAAGTCCTGGGCACCATTTGACCCGCTGACCATTATGGCTGCCAAAAACATGAGAGAGCAACACATAAGTTGCGGCAATGTGAAAACTTAGCAAAACTAGACTGAAATTGCGACATACTAAACCGGAATCTGTTCCAAATTGGCTGGATTGTAGCTAAAGATGTGAATATATTACGTCTGTTAATCGTATGACAGCCTGGATGTAGATTGTGGTGAGCCCTGCTGCTGGCCTTCCTTTGCAAACAGATCTTGCCTTATGCGAGCATGTTCGTTGGCCAAGTTGTCACGTCTTGCTTGCTCGTTTGGGATTGTTTTGGGACATGCCAGCTCTTACAGCAACGATAGAGAAACACTGTGTGGACGCCATGCTTCTGAGGTTCTTCTGAGACATTAATTTGCTCTGATATGGCTTCGAATGCCGTCTGCAGCGTCTTGTTTAGGGCCGTGTTGCCGCTTGCCCTCCTTGCAGGTTAGTTGTTGACATACAGGTGCTCAGTGGAGTCAGTGCATGCATACCCTAGATTTCTTCCTCTCCATTAATTTGAGAGTATTTTCTTTCTTTTGCTGAAGATATGTTTGTTTAATCTAACATTGAAAAATATTGAGTGACAGATAGAATAGGCTAACGTTTTTCTTGACATTTCTAACAACTTTTATTGCGTTCTCTTGTTTAGTCTAAGTGACGCGAGTTGGAGGGGCAATCTAATCTGTGAGATCTCCGTACACGTGTCGATAAATACTCACAATAGCACTGTGTCGTATTACTTCCTTCGTTTGCCATTGTTTCGTCCAGCTCCCCTTTATTGCAACGCAGTTGCGTTTGTTTAGTCGCTCGCGTGCGATGTAAACAGGAGCAAACGCAACCGGTCCCTAGCATCAATGAATCAGGTTACTTCGAACCACATCATAAACCTTCTTGTTTGACTGCTCGAGGCCTCGACTACTCGCATACTCCTCGCTTTCCTCTGTCAATCAACTAATTGCCAACTTCAAAGAGACATAGAATCAAAAGAACAAATCTTCATTATATGCGAAAGCCACAACGTTCTCTCACTTTTGTATTGCTTGGAGAACACTTTTTTCAGTTACAAGATGACCACTTAACTCAGTTTTGCTTGTTTAGAACTTTTGACTTGCAAATCAAATTTTACAGCTTTGTTCTTGAGCTTGATAAATTCCCAATATGTCTGCGTAAGTCAACACCTCTCTCCAATATGATTACAAGCAAACATTCAGTTTTTATAATATTTTTCCTCGTTATCATCATTTAATCAATCAAGAATCAATCAGTCAGCCAATCAATTAACAAAGAAATTAGTTAATCAATCAATATTGTGAATAGTCGGTCATAGAAGCCAGCATAACAATCAACCTTAAATACATTGCTTGCGATGATCATAGGCATTTCTTGAAATAAAATAGCAGGAAGAAAGCAATGGAAGAGAATTGAACATTATCAGAAAAATATTGAGGATCAGCCTTCAGGAGAAAAAAGAAGAAACAATTACCATACAGTAGATAATTAATAGTCACATGAATTAGAAATTAAAAATAAAGAGATGATTGGATGAGTAAAAAATAATTGTCGAAAGTTAATGACAAATGTCACAGTCACGTAGAGTACAGACTTCATAGTAACTTTGGAGGAATTGTAATTTTAGGACTCCTGAGAAACCATGACTCCATGAGTGGGCAGGTTGACATCAAACGTATGGTAAAAGTAAAGTTGTTCCACAAAGTTGGAAACAGAAAATCAGGCAGCTTTTGTAAAGAGGTTGTCTTGGCAAAAGGAACAGCAAAAATATTTTTCCATCGTCGATGTTCTTCTTGAAAATTGAAAACTTCTTTTTAGACAAGAGGGTACTTTGTTATTTTTGACACGGTGTAAGAAAAGCAAAATTTTTGAAGCATAGAGATCTTTCAATTGAAGGATGTCTAGCTTTTTACAAAGTGGCTCTGCGTGAGCTCGAGGCTTTGCACCCATGACAATTATTCTTATGCATTTTTTATGAATAATATTAAGATTAGATACAGCAGGACTGTTGCCCCAGATTTCAACACCATATTAAAAGTGAGGTTTAATCATCTATATCTATATTTCACAAACGTCTGTCTGTTTGTATGTATATGTATGTATGTCTGTCTGTTCAAAACCAGTCACCTGCCACTCATGTTCAAGTACGAATTTTATGACCTTTGGGAAACAACACGACTCTGGTTGTGCACGGTTTACGGAACACACCGCACAGCACCAATGCTTAGACCAGGTCAAAGTTGAACAATGCAAATTGGTGCAGAATCTAACGAAGCCGTTTTTGTAAATGTCACCTTGAAGCCGAGCTATGTTTTCTGCAAGTTTGATGAAGTTTGATGAAATTATCGCTGTGGTATGGGCACCTTGAATTTGTGTGCTTGCCTTTGCAAACCGTTGCGCTCAAATGGTTCGAAAGGATCGATTTTAGTCTCTTGGGAGCCTTAGCTCATATGAGAAACAATGCGCAGCATTCAAAGCTGGCTGAAGTTGCGTAGCAAGCGGAGAACTGTGATAAGTATGGGACTAATTAATATCCACCCAAATGCGAAGCAACGACGCTGGACGCAGCTGTGTTAGCAGCGCGGACCAGCTAGTTGTGTTATGAATTTGTTATCTATAATGAGTAGTGAGGAACTGAACCCGCTTATTAACACAATATTTGACTGGAAAATCATAGTGATATTAACGAGGTTTCACTGACATATCCTCAGCGCGCTTAGGGAAAACCGACTATATAATGTAGCCTCATTAATATCATCTTGGTTCTTATCACAACCCGCTTCTTACCACTGCATATTAGAGAATGAATCTCTACTGGAATCAACTATTCCTACTCATGTCACTTACTTGCTTATGATCATAATTTTTGGCGAGAGATCTATAATGATACAGTGAAACCTGTCTATAATGCGGGTCACCTTTGGGACCTGAGAAAAATGACCTTTATAGACAGGTGACCTTTCTGTCCAGGTTGATTTCTATAGAAAGTGTCATTTTGGGTTTATGAAGAGTGGCCTTTATAGTATAAAGTTTATACACAGGTGGCTGCTCTATAGAGGTGGCCACTAATACAGGTTCGACTGTGTTAGGAACGAGGTTGCACCATGTAGATAATAACGTGGTGAGTTGGGTTTGGTTATGCAAGCTCGTATATTATCAGTCCAACGTAGAATGGGATAGGCAAGCTGTTGGAAACCGGAAGTTTTGTTTCAATTTCACCACTGTACAGTCAAACCTGTATTAGCCGTCACCTCTATAGAGCAGCCACCTGTGTTTAAACACCGCTTATCAAGGTCACCTGTTTATAAAGTTCATTTTTCTCAGGTCCCAAAGGTGACTGTTATAGATAGATTTCATTGTACTGTGTTTACTGATTCTTCCAGCAATCTGATGTCACTCCTAGTATGTCTTGTTTTTCTGTTGTTGCAGCCTGCCTGGTGCGCTTCAATGCCTTGTCACTTATATACCTGCTATGTCTGCTAGTTGTACCACTGCTACCAAGCCCGTCCAGGGAGCACTGTGAGTATTTATGCATTGCATCGCTCGTTCAACCACATGTGCTAAGAGACCACTATTCATTGTTTTCCTTGCTGACTGCTTGAGACAGGTTTTACTGTATCTGCTGACTGAATGAGACTAAATGTGTTGTTTTGTCTTTTGCAGTGTCGGCTGTCAGACTGCAGAAAGCTGTTCTATTCCTCTCGGTGATCGCTTGCCTAGCGCATATTGCTTTTCAAATTGCCTTAGTGGCATTACCACCATATGGCCACATCATCGTTCCTTGTAAGAGTGCCATCATGTTGAATTGTCATTTTGTAAGTCAATGGGTATTTAAAATCAGATGCTGATAGTATCCTTCTCATCTTCAAGGCGCATTCAGTGAGAAGATTTCAAGTCACTTTGGATTTCACAGGTAAGCTGAACTCGCAGACGATTTCCGCTGCAAAGGAATGATGAAACTATTGCATCACACAGCCATGCGAGAAATGGAAACACAATTCTGTTGAGCTGTAATGTTAAATGGAGTAGTTTCACTCATTTAGGAAGGTCTTCTCAAAACTAAACAAAAGCAGCTGAAGAAATTGCTAATGAAGCAGAACAAACTCAATTTCCCATCCATTGACGAAATATATCTTAAAAGCAAACAACTTTTAATGCTTAAAGTGAATAATTTTCAATGAGGGCAATATTATCAGATTACTGATAAACAAGATACAGACAAACCTGTATTAGCGGTCACCTGAATAGAGCAGCCACCTGTGTATAAAGGCCATTCTTCATAACCCAAAAATGACACTTTCTACAGAAATCAACATGGATATAAAGGCCACCTGTCTATAAAGGTCATTTCTCTCAGTTTCCAGAGGTGACCCTTGTAGACAGGTTTCACTGTAATAGCTTATTATTAATAATGACATCGTTTGTAGCATGCCACAATTTCGATATAATTATATTGATCAATTTTAATGGGAAGTCTTTAAATCAAGCGTAGTTGAGTAGTTGCTGTTTTGCTCCCCGTGTTATCAGCTCAATGCGTTTGTTTTTTAGATTTGATCATTGCAACGCCGAAGATATTGTACGCCTTTTAGCTCCTGACGTCATTATCTTTATAATTTCACTGACATGCGTTTTGGCATCTCGCAAGCTCACAATGCCAGTGATTGCCCAATCAAATCATCAGCAATTGTTCCATACTGAAGCTACATCCCCTTTGCGAGAAATGTTGCCATTTCTTGTCGCATTGTCTCTGCTAATTGGTGGCGTCACACAACCAAACGTGCTATCGGCAATATATTTTCTTAGTTTTCTCGTTCTTGGCTCGTGCTGGGCTGCCCACAAGTCGCTAAAGATTCAGCGAAGCAACTATTTTTTCTGCATCAAGATTGTCTTGCTGATCTACGTTGCATTACACGTGACACTGTTGTATTTATATCAAATGGATTTCTTCCAATCAATTATAATACCCGGAAGCTTAGCAGCAAGGTGAGGCATTCAACAGAGCAATGTTGAACCGTTGCTGCATCATTCCTGCTTCTTTAGACTACTTTGTATTTCTATGGGTTTTTAGCAATTTTAGCTACAAGGAGTCATTTGGATAAACTCCTGTAGGCCTACCACAAAGATTTGTTTTAAAGCTGTTAGTTTTTCTAATCAGAACTAGCTGCCTAGAATTTTCAGTTGAGCAATTGAGTTGATTCGCCCCTATGAATTCCATAGGAAGTTTGAGTTAGGCATGTGCAATTGTGCATGTAAGCTTAAAATTGCAACTTATACAGGCCGGATTACAATATTCAAATATCAATATTATCAATTTATTTTGCTTTTTTATCCTTAGATTAACCGGTTTACCTGCAATCATAAAATCGTCTTGCCACTCTCCAGAAAGTGTGACAATTAATCGTGGTCTAGTTTGGCCGTTTTATGTTGTGCCTGTGGTCACGTCCATCTTGTACCTTGTCTTAGCCACGGACCTTCGATATAGCTGCGATAAGGTACGTTAAACGCCATCGAGTTTGGATGAGATATTTATATCCATCTCTCTTGTTTTGATGCGAACCTTTTTTACGAGAATCCTGCATAAATTAAGGGAATTATGCTGTCAATTATTGGTCCTGATTGTTAGAAGGATGCAGCCAAACAGATCTGCAGAGAATCCACCGTCTAACACGTCTTAACAACCATTGACAATCACCTGCCTTAAGAGACCACCTGTCTTCAGGGACCACCTGTTCTAAGAGACCATCTGCAAGTAGTTGGTTTGACGTTCAAGTAATACATTTATCTGTCTTCATCAGCCCCTATTAATTCCTTTTGTGTTCTCTCAGAACATGTTTGGCAATAAATTAGAAATAGAACAAATCTTATTATATATGTCAATGTTGTATGCTATTTGAATTATATACGTAATTATAATGCTGTACAAAATCATTCATTTAGTGAACCTAAATGACCTTCGTTAGTGCAGCAAATCCCAGCTAATATGAACTCTGTTGATACTGCAATCCTATCATCCATTAACAATTATTATGTCATTGCCTTCCTTCTGTTCGTCATTTTCTTTAGGCACATTTGCAAAGATGAGCGTTTCTATGAAGCGCTATATCGTGGGGTCGCGGGTCGGGGTGTGATCTTTTGAGCTTTCTTTGTGGAATTTAATCAAATCAAATCCAAATAAGAATGTGTGGATCTTCTGTCATTTTAGAGTTCAAGAGTTAGAGAGGAATACACTTGGTGGAATCCACGGTCTTGGTCGATCGGCGGGGACACTGAATCTCAGGTATGTGTTCCAATGTCCAGACCACTCCTTGCTTCAAGTTGCTAAATGTATGGTATAACTAACCAATGTCCACTTTGTGTTGTTGCAAATGATGATTGCTGTGTTGAAGTTCAGCATATCAATTGTTAGTTATCTGACAAAATCAGGAATGGCATAACGCATTAGTGACAGCGTATCATTCCATAAATAATAGCATGAAAGCATTGCTTGAAGCTATGCTATTTACAACACAATTGATACCGCCTTCCATGTTATGCCACAAGTTCAATCAGCATGGCTGATGTGCCACTGGGGATGATCAACCTGATGTAGAGCCTTTTCTATTGGGACACTGATCTAGTTTTACTCTATTACATTTTGACAATAACATTGGATTATCCCAGGCTTCAATTCAATTTACAGTCAAACCTGTGTTAGCAGCCACCTCTATAGAGCAGCTACCTGTGCATAAAGGCCACTCTTGATCGTAGCCTCAAAATGACGCTTTCTATAGAAATCAACCTGGACAGAAAGGCCGCCTGTCAAAGGTCGTTTTCCTCAGGTCCTGGTCCCAAAGGTGACTATTATAGACAGGTTTCACTGTAATATGGAGCATTCCGGTGTCAAATGCCTTACCCATTAATTTAGACCGTTGGTTCCAACAAACATACAATGCACGTTCTGCTTCTTACACCTCCCCAAGATTTCCAATGTCAACACGTGACCATGCGAGGCCTTGAAAGCTCACAGCATAGGCCTTTTAGCTTTCCCTGGCTCTGGAGTTAAGTGCCTTACTCATTTACCATCAGCCCCCATGTGCACAGAATGCAAATTCTTCCTCTTACATGTAGCTCAGTAATAATTCTGCATTGTTGATCTTTTCAGCAACTTGTCCAGGGTACCTCACAGCAGCCCAACTACCGTACATTCCTGCGAGGGGGTAGTGTAGGCGATGTCATTCCTGAAGAGCCAGCAATGCGTGTCACAGGTGAAGAACAAGATGCCAATGTCAACATCCAAGGGACCTTCAGCAGCATCATTATGTTTCTCATGAGGCAGAGCTACATTGCAGCACTCATTATCATGATGGTACGTGTCTTTCTATTTCTCTTGATTCCTGGATCACACGATGTAGAAAGCAGTTGGTACAGTGTACATCATTCAATGCAAGTCAAATAGATGTAAAAGACGCATAGTGCAAGCATCCTGCTAGCAGACGTAAAGTCTTCCACTGAAAAGAAAGTTGTGTCTATTCAAGCATTCTGCTAACAGATGTAGAGTCTTCCACTCAAAACAAATGTGTGTCTATTGATGGTAGACCAAATCTGACGGAATGCAGCAGTAGAGCAAATTAAGGTAGCTTGCCCAGTTGATTGTTGCAAGCTGTGTCAGAACAGCGACAAACACAATGGAATACAATTTTTATCAAGAAAGATTACATACGATGGACCCGAGGTTACACGAGGCTCGTTGACTTTTTGCGCTCGCATAGGCATGGTCAACAACAGAACAAATTGATTTCAGTACGAAAGAGGTTCAATCAGTCTTGTTTTTAACCTTTAGATACCTCTTTGACTGTGTTACTTATTCTGTTTCATAGGCTTGGAGCATCACGTATCACTCGTGGCTGACGTTTGTCTTGTTGTTATGGGCGTGTCTCACATGGATAACACCTTTTGCGAGATGGTTCTGCATGGTGTCATCCCCGTACCTTGTGTTCTATGCCGAATGCCTTCTCATTGTTCAGTACATTTACGGACTTGACTTAGGTGAAAATTACTTGCCAACCAAGGAGGGAAATGTCGACTTCTCTGAACTTGGACTGAAGAAATGGGAGTTTCCTTGCCTGCATTTGGGAGCACAGGTATTTTGAGATTAGCTGTAGCATTTAATCTTGATTGCCACAGCTGTTAAGCTGAAGCATTCGGTAGCCATTTTGCTACGCTTTGCAACTATAATGAAACCTGTCTATAATGGCCACATTTGGGACACGAGGAAAATGACCTTTATTGACAGGTGACCTTTCTGTCCAGGTTGATTTTTATAGAAAGTGTCATTTTGGGTTATGAAGAGTGGCCTTTATACACAGGTGGCTGCTCTGTAGAGGTGGCCGCTAATAAAGGTTTGACTGTATAATGTCAAGGTTTTTTCTTTTCTTTTAGACTCTTTTCACGTGGGTATTTTGGATTACTTTGCGTCAGCACGTGAGAGAAAAGAAGATGAAACGCCGTAAAGGCACGGCAGGAGAGCTTGTTCTTTCAACTTTTGCCAGACCAATTGTCCAGGCCTTCAAGCGCAGAGGTACAGCAGAAATACTATCGGCACATTATCAATCAGATGCGAGCTCAAATCTGTATCTAGATCAGCTCCAGTGACTCCAATTGCATTTCATTAAATAAGGCAGCTATCATCCAGGTCTAGACTAATGAGCGCGATTTATCTGCAGAGTATAGGCTACAGGTTTTTCATTAGTTCCATATTTCGTTTTTATTTCAAGTGGGTGACCTGGTAGATATGTTTTCTTCTGCCTTCCGCATCAGTCAGCCTTACATGACACTCAGAAAGGAACCGGAAAACACATGTTACTAGTTTCAATATTGTGTTTGTGTTTACAAATTCAATATCACACCTAAGACAAAAGCAATTAAGAATTGGAGAGTACAGCAAATAATCTACTCTTTATTGTTTAAACGTGTCTTTTGATATATATTACGGTATATTTGGATATTTTGCTAACGATGTTCTCATTGTGGCAGTGATATCGATAGCAATTTATTGGTTTTGCGCTCAGCTCTCTCCTTGTTTGTTTGTTGTAGTTATTGGACATCAGGATGAAAAGAAATATCGCCGTGAGTTTAAGTAGCATGTGGCAGGCGTTTCTTTGACACCATTTCAACTTTGTAGCTACTCATCTGGTTATTCGTGATGCAGAAGCAATTTCTAGAATTTGTAACCATCTTAACTAACATAGAAGGTTATGATTGAACCAATATACAGTGTAAATGCCTTGTTTGGAATCACCCATAGAGTGCAGGAATCGCACAAGTTCAGTGTGTTTATGTAGAAGTTTTTTAAGACAGATATTACAGTCAAACCTGTATTAGCGGCCACCTCTGTAAAGCAACCACCTGTGTATAAAGACCATTCTTCATAACCCCAAAATGGCAATTTCTATAAAAATCAACCTGGACAGATTGGCAACCTTTTTATAAAAGTCATTTTCCTGGGGTCCCAAAGGTGACCATTATAGACAGGTTTCACTGTATGTTGCTTTTGAATTTATGTGTTTCCAGTGGATTCAGACATGGAGGAAGTCGATGCGGGTCCCCCTTCTGACGATGCCAAAGAGTTCATGCACTGGGTGAAGGGCACATTGGCGAAGTACTGGATTGTTGTCTGTTGCGGAGTGTTTCTATTGGTTGCCCTGCAGAACAATGTCTCCCTTTACCAGATCGTTTACATGGTCATGTTCTTGTTGTTCTTCATTATTTATCAGGTAAGATTATAACCTCGTGCGCATCTCCTCGGTTAATGTCACTTCAATCTGAGAACCAAGTTCTGTCGTAATCAGCTTTTCATTCCCGCTTGATATCACAACCCCCTTATTATCACGATTTTTAACGAAAACCTTGGTGATATTAGTGAGGTTGCACTGTATTGCATTTAACTTATTCTTCTGCGTAATTCACTTTTTCCTTGAATAGAATTGATCTCAAGATCGCAAAATCCTTTGTTGTTATAGTTTCTGTTATCTTGTAATTGATTTTCAAGTCAATAGTCAAGATGTTTTCTTGTTCTATTTTTCAGTAATTGCAATACAGAACTGTCAAAAATTGCCCCGTGTGAATGTTTCTAATATCTCGCTCATCTAATTTGAATCATCGTGACATTGTCTTTCTCTACATCATATGCCTTCCAAAACCACCCCGGTTAAAAGAAGTTAATCTTATGTTACATTATGCTTCTGGATGCTTCTACTGTCACTCATCATCAGCTGTCTATGTGCTGCCTGGCTCGCTTTATGTCTTGTAAGCTATATTATTATACATACTTTTGAAGGGTTAAGTCAGTGCCGTCTTATCCAGTAAACACTCAAAGCACTTGTCTTACGTCCTCAGTCTAGATAGGTACCTTATAATGGCAGATTCAACTGTGCAAATGTACAATATTTCAGTTGTGCAAAGTGACGTTAGCTTCAGAAAGTTCAGAGTGTCGTTAAGTTGCTTTATCCCGCTTTGCTGTCTGCGAATGAAAGCAAGCACTTTTACGACGTGTCAAATGGCAAAATTCCGTAAGTTGCAGACTATTTGACCATCCAAGATAATGTTTTGAAGAAAACTGCATTAGACCTGTCTGAATCTTAATGCGGCCCTTGGCTGAGTTTATTCTTTCCGCAAGGTGTATAGGATATCTACTAACTGCATTTCTTTTTTATTTCAGTATTCCGTGCGGGTTTGGCAGTTGGTTCTTCGACCCATGTGGTGGTTTATGGTTGTCTATTCGATTCTTATTCTTCTCATCATTTATACATACCAATTTGAAAACATGCATTCATATTGGTCTATGGGAACACATTTATCTGACAAATGGTGAGCTTATGAATGCATTTCAATAAATCTCCTTCGGTTAATCATAACAATGCCAGCAACTATATACGCAACTGGACCGTCAATCAAACTTTTTGACAAATATGGCGACTGAGTTGAGAGCATACTCGAAGATGTTGTAGAGGATTGCGATGAAGCCGGTCTATAACGGTCACCTCTGGGACCTGAGAAAATTGACCTTTATAGACAAGTGGCCTTTCTGTCCAGGTTGATATCTATAGAAAGTGTAATTTTGGGGTTATGGAGAGTGGCCGTTATACACAGGTGGCTTCTCTTGGTATTTTGGTATTTTCTGTGCAGTTTGTCAACCAAAAATATTATTTTCTGTTATTCACTATCATTGCTGTGTTTCTTCAGTCATTCTCTGCTTGGTTCTTGACACTTTTATGGAATTGGTTTGCAGGTTATATGATCTTGGCTTACGTCAACACACCAAGGCCACCCTGCTCCTTGAGTTGCTAATCCCGACCATCTTCTCCATCGTCGTTGTCATTCAACTCCACTTTTTCCACAAACCATTGATGATGAAGATAAACCGTCTTGCAATTCATCGACATCAGCAAGAATATAGAGACAGAAAGAGAAAGCAACAGCGTCATAGGCAGATTGTATTTGGCAACAGCCCAGATGCAATAGTTAATGCCGATAGCGCAGAGACGAGGAACGGTGCCGATGTGGGGACATCATCAGCTAATGATTCCGTGTTGTCATCCGAGATGGAAACAGAATCTGATATCCATGGTACTGACAAATCCCAACTGATCAACGCAATGCATTTCTACAATCGGATGACATTGTTTCTATGGCGTTTGGGTGAACTCCATTCATTAAAGGTTGTCAGCTTTGTTGTGATTATGGTCGTTGTACAACAGGTGGGTAACTGAGACTTGTTGTTATTTGTGTTTGTAAGTTTGGGTGCAATGTTTGTGTTCCTTGCTGACCTAAGGTTGAATACTTTGGACTGGCTTATAGTTAGTCATTTACCAAATACCGGTACAGTGTAACCTGTCTATAATGGTCACCTTTAGGACCTAAAGAAAATGACCTTTATAGACAGGTGGCCTTTCTGTCCAGGTTGATTTCTATAGAAGGTGTTATTTTGGGCTTATGAAGAGTCGCCTTTATACACAGGTGGCTGCTCTATAGAGGTATCCGCTAATACAGGTGTGACTATCACCCACACTGGTTGATTTCCACTGACCTTTTTGTTGTTTTGATGGTTCATTTCATTTGACGTCCCGACATTCCACGTTATGATTACATGATTTGATGGATTCCTCTGTTGTAATTTTGCGATCTTTTTGTGGTTGCTGTTCACCCAACACAGTTTGAGTCAAATCTCAAAGTGTCCAGCTCAGAATATCTTTACAGCGTGCACATCATATATTCACCTTCATCTTTCCTCTCTAGGTGTCAGCCATTAATTCCCTCTTCATCATCTGCCTGGCCATCTCTATGCCTTCAGAGCGGGCTCAGAAGGCAATGAACTACATACTGGTCCTCTGGTCAGCGGTTGTCATTCTCGTCTTGATGTTCTATCAATTGCAATTCGTCAAAGAAGATCTACTTAAGACTAATTGTACTGGCAAGAGCAATGTGGTAAGCAACGTCATTATTTAATTGTGGTTATATGAAATCTAAGCGAAACAAACACCGTTTATGCGGCAGCATATGGGATAGGGAGCCTGGGCCCTAGTCTCAAGGATCACTGGTAATTAGGAATTGTACCGCGGCATTGGCAGACCCAAACTACGATTCAAAGATACCATCAAACGCAACCTCAAAGACAAGGAGATATCTTTTGGTAGATGGCAAAAGCTCTCTCTAGACAGACACATATGGAGACAAATGATACACCAAAAGTCATAGTCGGACACACGACGGACAGCAAGTAGTAGAAATGGTACGTCCGAAGAGATGTGCACATGTCTAGAGTAAGTTCCACATGGCACTGCCATTCCAGCTTCGGCCTGACTCCATTCTAGTCATTGCTATTCGCTCGCGATATCTTTATCCACTACCCACTCGTCTTGCTTATCAATTCCTACCTGCCCTCCTCTTAGTAATGTCTTGACAATATCATACACTTTAGTGTATGTATATTGATAGGTTTTTTACTCCTTTCATTGCTTATCAATGTGACTGGTGCTTGGTTGAGGGAGTGTGACAGGCTTGCAAGCAGCAGCAGCATTGTCCACAACAGCAGCAGTACATAGCAGCCAATGGTCCTCCCACCAACCGAGCACTAAGGCCAAAATTTCTTATTCTACTGGGAGGGATAAGTATGATGATGTGGTTGTGGTATCATTGTGGTAACAGTTCTCGTTTCGACAATTTATGTACATTTGAATCATGATTTTGCATTCTACTTTCTAATAGACGTTTCCAGATCAAACTAATCACTTTTCAAGCAATGCCTGGTGGATTGGTTTTCACAAGTCGGACGAAGTCTCATCAGCAGTTCGAGTAAGATTAAGTACAAACATTTCATACTCATTGCAAATAATTAGATAGATTAGATTAGATAGATAAATTTTTATTTGACCATCATAACAATGTGGAAAATAGGCCCCCCTTTGGTAAAACACCTAAGGCCCACTCGACGCTTACAACGACATTGTGTATAACCCAACTTTTCCTTGCAAGGTTTCTTGTAGCTAAAACAACCCCATTTTATAAGACAACCTGCTCACTATAACCAACTTAAAGTGACCCCAAGATTGTTTTATTAAGCGGCAAAATAGTAGCTCTGTTATTTATAGTTAAGCTACTAACATGCCTTTCGTAGTACTCTCGTATTTGATATATTTTTACTTTTGTGTTGTCTTCCAGGGTTACCTTCTCATTGTCCTGGCGATCGTCTTTTCAAAGTTGATTAAGCATCATCAGGTATCGTCAATGTCGCACAAGTGTTGATAAATATTAGTGCTGCTAAATTTATCGGCTTGGTTCATTTTAGGGATGATGTGGTCATATTTCTATCGGCACTAATATGCCAATAAAAGAAAATTTAGTTCAATGAAATTACAAATGAATTGTGCTAAATGACAGCGTAAGATTAATATCAAGCCATCTTCGCAACCGCTTTCCCTGTTTTGTATCAGGTCGTGCAAAGTGAAAGAATGTCAATATCGCATGGCATCTGGAAATTCCAATATCGAACAACACTAAGAAATAATTGTAATATTTTCATTTATAGATAGTAGACAAACTACTCAATGACTTTTCTCACGCGAGCCCCCTCGACACAGAAAATTACGTCCTAGTCACAAAAAAATTATGTGGGTAACCTGTGCTTGAAATCAAACCAATGACTCCTTACTGACAACCAGCCAACTAGACCACACATAGATACGGTATGAAGATGTCTCAACTGAGTGAACTCCCAGCTGTTTGGAGATGTGGTTATAGCCTGAATGGATTTGTTTGCCGGACTTGAATACGTCAATTGGATCGTTACTGCATATACAAAGTACAAAATCCAACACTGTACTGTGGTAGCTCACCAAATTTAAACACCGTATCCAATACAGATATTAGCATTAGATTCAAAATGCCTACTCCTTACCTCAGTTTTGAAATAGTGCTGCAAGGGAAATCCTTCTTGCCTTGATGTTGTTTGTGTTATTATGTGTCTTCGTACATTGCTGATTCGGGAAACCTGATGGTTCGTTAGAATTGTTGTTAATTTAGCACTTCTGATAACGGGAACTCTAATGTATCTTACTTAGGAGCTTTATCGTTGCAAGAAAAGCAAACCGGAACCCCCACCTGGCATTCTATTTGAAGGTGTGACACGTTCAATGGCAGATGAAGGTGTCAGCAACTGTCTTAAATATCTCTGCAATCACTTTTTCGAAAACTTTGGCTTTGAGGTGAGAAGTAGTTACAGTCCAGCATGTCATTTCTAGTTTGCTACCACTTGTATAAATTGAACTGTTACCAATTTCCTTTATCTAAGGGCATGTCATTCGTCAGCATAATGAATTTCATTTCTTTCCTCACCGTATCCTTACCTCATGTGACTAGATTTTAATTTGATTCTAAATGTTTTACGTTGAGTTTCTCCTTTTGTTTTCAGATCAACCTAATCGTCATGGTAATATGTATGAGTTTCCGAAGTGATGCCATTGCTGTTGTGCATTCCCTGTGGGTCATACCATTCCTGTTAGTGAGACGGAGACACACTCAGAAAGTGTGGCCATTCTACGTCGGCTTCCTGGCCGTCATGCTGCCTATACAATACCTCTTAACTCTTGGATGGCCGCCTGGCTTGTGTTATGGTATGTTGCTGTTTATTTTCTGGTCCAACGCAAGTTTGCTACGTACATTATATACTGAATCCAAATGCTTTGGACAGTTAAGAGTTTGACAGAGCTAATCCAACTTGTTTTAAATGAGCGAACAGCCAAACGCCCAATCAAGGTTTTTTCAAGGCTCAAACAATGCGATTTATTTGATTTATCAATCACCTGTGCTAAGAGACTACTTTAACGTTGATCCAGTAAGTGGTCACTTGAGACAGGTTGAACTGTAGCTGCTTGTAGTTATTTACAAACATCTGCTTTTTCGGTCCACAGTTTTGCCTTTCATGCTCTGTGATATATGAATCAGCCAGTATGCCAAACAAGACACTTACTGTTGCGTCTGATAAAACTCTTTTTCTTTAGAATATCCATGGACTGGCAAGCTTGGTCGGCGAATGATCCGCTGGCTGTACCTGACAGATGTCATGAAGTCACAAAATCAATATTATCTGCTTGGTAAGATTGAGAAAGGCTCTCTATATCCCAGATGCAATTTATTTGGCATTTTAAGATGCGTAATTCATCATACCATGTACAGTATAATGCCGTTAATATAGCCTCAGTTGTTGTCACAACCCGCTTAATTAATATCACTTTAATCTGAGAAGAAAGCTCTCTCAGAATCATCTATTTTGAACCGCTTTGCATCACTACTTGCTTATCAAGGAGTTGCACTGTAGCTGATGGTGTCTTCTGTTTGTCTCAAAATATTATTTATTCTTAAGTTGTGTTTAGTTAAGTTTTCTACTAAATATCAAAATAAATTGGGCTCTTATACTCCGTTGTAAGTGTGTATAGGTTTCGCAGTAGCTATCTGATGGTTTCTAGATAATTGATCAAATATGGAATATAATAAATTCCATATAATTAATTATAATTATAATTAATAGTTGACCAATTATAATTAATTATATTATAATTATATATTCAATTGGTGGTTTTGCTGCTTCTGTATGTTGCATCTCGAACAAACTTTGTACTTGTCTGTTTCAGCGGATTATTTCCAGTTGCTGGTGGCTTGCCGGCAGGAGAATGTCTTTGCCAGCGAACGTCAGGCCAAGCGTGCTCAGAATCAAGCTAACACATCTGGTGACGAAGAGGAAGGTATTGGTGGCGAGCCACAGCGAGAGAAAGACCAATACATGCCACCTGATTTTATGGTCAACAACACCTGGCTGGATTTCATCAAGGTCCGTTTCTAACTGCACATACTTACTTATTTTCTAAGCTAGAAGATCACTAAGACTTCCCTCAAAAATTGCTGTCCTTCAAATTTTCGTTTTTCAGCACCATTAGTTGGAATGTATGCTAGAATAGTTGTGATACTAGTTTAGGGTTATTTGGCTGTGTTAATTTTAAAGTATTACAGTGGTCGCCGCTTAATAAAACCGCGGCTAATAAAACCCGCCATTTAATAAAACCAATCGCCGAAGGTCCGGATTATCTACGTATGTTTTCTCTT
>OFHS01001511.1:0-27151 GCA_900245855.1 Calvadosia cruxmelitensis
GATCGACTTCGCTCAAACGATAATCAAACGGTTTCTTTATTCACGCTAAAATTCAACAAAACAACAAAGTGTAAACAAAGGATACAACATTATAAGCGGTAAGATTATATAACGATATGTACAGTACAATATAGAATTTCAATATCGGTTAACATACCGTTTGCTTTCTTGAGATCGAGTTGCTTCTCGCTCTTTGACATACTTAAAATAAAAACTCTGGCTACATTTATACAACATTTGTCCGACGTTGTCATAACACGGTTACTACGGGGGTACAATAAACATCTAATAAATCAATGAACAAATCGCACAATTTGCATATTTGCTTCCTACGTACTGGTTACACCCTACTAATAACACTTTTAACAAAGCATAACAAAGCATAAACGAATCAAAACATTAACTACGTAACAGTTCGATTGAATGAATCAAATCTTGTGACCTATTCATTCGATTTCGTGCCAACACCCACACAAGTGAAGGGTCAAGCACTGTTGTTTCATAGAAGCCTTGTATTTTAGCTTTCTAGTGATATGACATTTAACATGTTGCCGTGGCGTACACATTCAGCACAATTTCCGAAAACTTAGTCACATTTCAAGAATGTTTACAATGCCAACTTTAATTAGTCATACACCTACAACAACATCCATTTGGAGTTCCAGGTTTGAGTTCTGTTCATTTTTGACTGGATAAAAGTGCTCACCAAGTTATACATAAATTTAGAGGATAAGGGCAAAACTATGTCAATTTGACAAGGAATAACCCTGATATCCAGACGGTATGTTTTAAAATATAGCCAGACAATATCTTAGCCCCTGTTCTGCTCGAAAAATTATTTAGATGAAGACTTGAAGTCGCTTCACCAATTGCTGATCGGTTGCTTGCTAAAGACTAACTATCTGATTGGTTATATGTTGCTACTTTTGACTTGTTTCAAAAACGTGTATACACGTCAATAGCAGGACAAGGGTTAACCCAGATTGTAAAGGTAAAGTTGTGTGTGTCTGTTGCACGAAATGACAACAATATATTCAAACTAACCAATCACAGCACAACTACTCTGAAACCGGTTGTTGGCAAACAAGGTAGCTTACACAACTGTGCAGACGTACTGTTCCACGGAAAAGATAGTTTGTCTGCAAGCAGGCTAAGGCTTTAGCAGATCAGATGAACATATGTATGTATGTGTGACTGTCTTTTTTCTAAAATGGGCTTGACGTACATACACGAATTACAATCAGAAAAAAGTTGCTTGACATGTACAGTGAAACCGGTCTATAATGGTCTCCTTTGGGGCCTAAGGTAAATGGACAGGTGGTCTTTCTGTCCAGGTTGATTTCTATAGGAAGTGTCATTTAAGGGTTTTGAATAGAGGGCTTTATACACAGGTGGCTGCTCCGAGGTGGCCGCTAATACATGTTTGACTGTACAGGAATTGAATAAAAGTTATTGTGATAAATTGAACTCATTGTTGAGCTGAAATGTATTTTTCTCCTTCAGAACTCTGATATGTTCTGGAAACCAAAATTGGCCGTTCGAGGTATTTTGAACAATGCAATGGTTTTAAAACTACGGAAGGAACTTGGAGCATAATGTAATATTGTCATCCTGCGTATGTTTACCCTGGTGTGTAATTATTTGTCATTTAGCGTAATTTTTGCTTCATTGGTTAGATGTTTGCCAAGTTTGAACAAATCTGTTGCACATATTGGCAGTCCCTCTTCTGCAACATCGACTCAGTATCTTCTTTGCTCGTAAAACATGGTCATACGAAACCTTCCCTTTCTTCTATCCTTTACTGGCATGATGACTATAAACATGAAACTATTGCATCCCATTTGTCTGTTTCCTCTTGCTTTTACTTGATCTTACATGGTACAGAAGATTTGAATTGTAAACTGTTACGTCNCTCAATGGCCTTTTCTACCAGTGCTCATTGTTGCGTTTGTATCAGCTATTCAGTTTCGATTATGGTAGCTTGTATCTTAATACATCCATCTTATTTGCAGTATCTCAACTGACTTGTATCCCCATAAGCCCTCAATCCATAATTGTTTTGATTCCTATTTTACAGCTGACGTTGCTTCGTTTATCGTCGGTGTCAGTAAACAGTTGAAAGGCTACAATTGCGATGCAGAATGGGTGAAGAAATTGACAGATAGAGATGCCAGCAAAGAGGTTGCCAACAGGTAAATGTGTGACAGGATCACTGGCCTTGCTTGTTGAACAGCTCTCAGTGGTTACTTTCTGGCATCAGAATTAATTGTTTAATTTTTCGTTCGGTGCATGGTAGTAGCAAAGTAATTCACTCTGATGTCTGCTAAAGGTATGCGATGCATCAAAACGTTTCGTACAGTGAAACCTGTCTATAACGGTCACCTCTGGGACCTGAGGAAAAGGACCTTTATAGACTGGTGGCCTTTCTGTTCAGGTTGATTTCTATAGAAAGTGTCATTTTGGGTGTTATAAAGAGTGGCCTTTATATACAGGTGGCTGCTCTATAGAGGTGACCGCTACTACAGATTTGACTGTACAACATTTAATTTGAGCAATGGATCATCAAGAAAAAAATATTTTGGCAACACGTATCAGTTACAAATTCAAACACAGTACTTGACCAGGAAATCTAAGTATCAAGCCATTGTTATAGTATTTTCTTGCTTGCTTAACTCAGCTGTCGCTTATTTTCTTGTACAAAAATGGAGCGCAAATCAATAATGTATTGTAACCATTATTTCGCTGTACGATGACAAGTGGAGATCGTCATGAAGTTATGACGCCAGTGGGCACATATGCATCAATTAACAATTGATTGTTGACCCTAGTACATGGATTGTTAAACGAGTACAATTGGCCCGCTTCCTAGTGTCTCTGTATGTTTCCTGTGTCTTGTATTTCATGTGGTTGAATTTTGCAGGAAAAAGTCTGAGGCAGACATTGATGGGAAGATCAATCCACTGGCGTTGTTTTTCGAACTGGAGAATCATTTGCCAGACAATACGATTNTCTTGTTGCCGATGGTGGTGATTTTGTTGGAACTGCTGCCTATGTACTGAGGTATGCCGCTCCCTTCACATTTCATGATTATAGCTGTAAGGCAAGTGTTGTGCTGTTTATCTGTAGGATGCACACTTTTAGATAGACTGTGTTATGTTTGGTGTATCATGTTGTGTTCATCACTAATGCTTTTGTGATTGTACATGTTTAATTTCATGGCTTTCCACCAAGCACAGTGCCTTTACATTTTGGAATATAAGCGAGTTAACCTCTGCCATAGTTGAAGACGCCAGGAGATTTCTTTATTAGGAGTCCATTCAACCGTACTGTTATCTATGATGCTCAATTTCAAGTATTGTTCTTGACTGTCAAAATTGTTGATTTCGTCTTAAAACTATGTACCTGAACACACTTGTATCTTGACATGCATTACAACTGTGCTTTTTCAATTACCCTAAGTCACATTGCAATGTCCATTTTTATGAGAAAACAAGTCTCCTCTGCCTTCCATATGCTTGAGTCCAGAGTTCCCTTGTAGTCAATCATTGATGCTGGAGTCAAGTTGGGAGTTATAAGCTTCAACCTGCGAAGATGCCTAATTGTAAAATTAACATGGTACTGAAATCTAGAATGCTAGTTAACTGCCCAATTTCCCATGCAAAACACCATTGTCAGTTGTTGCTATAAGTTCATTGGATCATGAAGCCGAGCAGTAGGGCGACAGGTAATTTAGTTGATCAGCATCAGTCCAAAACCTTTCTGGTTGTTGAAACAGCCCAATTGAAAATCCAATTAATGCCAATCCTTGCCTGTTTGCGAGCAAATAATATGAGTTGTAGCTTGCATCAGGATACTATCTTTGTCTTGAGGTTTAAAGTAGGTGTATTGTATTCTTTCTGACTTGTTTTCGTAGGCCACGTGGTCCTCTCCAGTGGTTAGACCCGGGTGCATTTGGAACCCTTGGTGTTGGAGGAGGGTTTGCTCTTGGTGCTAAACTGGCACGTCCAGACAGCGAGGTGTGGATCATTTATGGCGATGGTTCATGCGGCTACAGCATACCTGAGTTTGACACGTTTGTTCGCCACAAGGTAGGGCTTGGAATTTTGATATCATGAGCTACCTGATGAGCTTGTGCCAATGTGTTTGCAGTGAAACCTGTCTATAACGGTCACCTCTGGGACCTGAGAAAATGACCTTTATAGACTGGTGGCCTTCTGTCCAGGTTGATTTCTATAGAAAGTATCATTGGGCTTAAGAAGAGTGGCCTCTATACACAGGTGGCTGCTTTTTAGAGGTGGCCGCTAATACAGGTTTGACTGTGTTTCAATAGAATGGATATTATTTGTAATTGATATTGTAGGCCTTATGGGGTATTGGGCTCTCTCAATTGACAATCCAGATCAGCATTCTTGTTTCGGCTCAAATGTGTTTGAATATACCAAAGGAGACGTAGCAATTTCACTGTCCTTTTGCCAAATTCAAACAATGAGAGAAAACTCGTAAATTGTATTCCTGATTCTGCATTACACATGCTGTCATTCATCGAGAGGTCACAAAGAAGTCATTTGTAGTAAACTTCACATGCATGCATTTTGTAGAAAGCTCAACTAAACAAGGATAGGGAAATTGCAATAGAAATCTCCAGTTACTCCCATTGACATACTACAGTCAAACATGTATTAGTGGACATCCACCTGTCTATAAAGGCCGCTCTTCATAACTTCAAAATGACACTGTGGCGGTCTCATCGAGCATTTACGTCAGCACTCAGACCGCCAATCAGCGCCCTCCGTCAGTCGCTATAAATGTCTTGTATTTCGTAATGTTAACTCTCTTGCAATCTGTACTTTCGAGCCTTCGGACGGGCTGGCTACCCTCCGTCGTATCTGCCACAATTATATACTCAACTACATCCACTTGCCTATTCACTTGCATCAACACTCAACCTACAATATCCTACAACACTTTCTATAGAAATCAACCTGGACAGGAAGGCCATCTGTCTATATAAAGGTCCTTTCCCTTAGGTTCCAAAAGTGACCATTATAGACAAGTTTCATTGTATGTTTTACTTAGTTCAATCTACACATTGGTTGTTATATTTACCATTGTTATATTACCTTGGCTACATTCATTTTCATGCTAAACTGTTGCACCTCTTGACATTAGATTCCTGTGATTGCTCTTGTCGGAAACGATGCCTGTTGGTCGCAGATTGCACGTGAGCAAGTACCAATGCTTGGACGAGACACGGCGTGTTGCCTCTCGGTACGACTCTTGCTGCAATTTTTGATTGCGATTTTCCCATGCAGATCTAATGCGGATGCATTTTGCAGTATCCACTATCCTGCAATGCATGCTGCTTGTATATAATCGATTAATCGGATAACTTAATCGATCCTTCAGATCTGATATCACCAAATTCTGGACTTTGTAATATGCAGCACATTTGAATTTGATAGTTTGCGTCATGTCAAACATTTTGTTGCAAATATGCAGCGTCATGAGCAATCATGCAATTACGAATTTCTGATGATTTGATTCATCATGAATTTTGCCGTATGCCAGAGGCACGTTGACGGCCCTCATTCTGTCTCCTCAAATCGATTAGATTTGAAAATTGATTTGATTAATCAAGTTTATTTCTTGAGATAAACTCAGACAGTTTCCACGAAAATACTGTGACCCTCAAATTGATAGTGATACGTTGATCCATAGATTGATTGATTGATTGATCGATTGATTGATTGATTGATTGATTGATTGATTGATTGATTGATTGATTGATTTGATTATGTATTTACACCTTATCCGAGGTAAACTTCTTCGGAAATTGTACAATTTGTATCTATTCGTTAATGACTACACAAATACAAGAGTCATTACTACTGTACTTGTAATTTATTTTACTGCTACAGTTCACGTTCTTTAACAAATCGAATATAGGATGGAATATTAGGGCAGTTTATAATGTGGTAACGATGGCTGGATGAAAGTCCGCAATCCGAGCATGTGCACTGATCAGTCGACGGGTGAAATCCTGATTTATTGATCGATTGAGTGATTAATGATTGATTGACTAATGATGCGTGTCTTTCGTTAAACAATTACTAACAAGAAGATGACAAAAATAAATGGCATGTGAATGTGTGCTTACATTATACAGAATATGATAGTTGGAAAGGTTCAGCAATTTAAGTGTTTCTCAAAAACAAACAGATTTGCTGCGCCGACAATGATGGATTGATTGATTGATTGATTGATTATGATTAATTGATTGATTATGTTGCATTCTAAATTACAGTACACAAGTTACGAAAAAGTGGCAGAAGGATTTGGTGGTGTTGGCATGAAGATGGAGAGTCCTTCCGTTAAAGATATGGCATCCGCTTTTATAGAAGCTCGTGAGAAAGTCAAAAGTGGTCATCCTGTTCTCATTAATGCGATTATTGGCCGAAGTGATTTTAGAAAAGGTTCCATTTCAATGTGAATAATTTTTGTAATGATTTAGAACAATTTGAAAATTGTTGTTGTATTCTTGAACATGATGCCTATCATGTAGATTCTGGAAGAAGAATTACATTGTCGTTCACGCAGGAGCTGTCTATGTTGTCATCTGGATGTCCTGTTGTCTTGTCGCACAAAATAACACAGTCAAACCTGTATTAGCTGCCACCTCTCATAGAGCAATCACCTGTGTATAAAGTTCCACCTTTCATAACCCCAAAATGACACTTTCTATATAAATCTACCTGGTTAGAAAGGTCACCTATCTATAAAGGTCATTTTTCTCAGGTCCCAGAGGTGACTGTTATAGACAGCTAAAAATATAGTATGTTTATTTTTATTTATTTTCTATTACTTTAAACAGTTAATTGTCTCATTAATAGTCATGGAAATTTTATTTGTTTTGATTTACACGCAATATCTAAGTGTACAGGGTTTGGTTAGTTTAGTAAATTATAATTTGTAAAGCAACAAGTGATACTTGATCCTCATGTTCTCAATGAAAGTATTGTTTTATTAATTATTGGTAAGTATAATTATGAAAGCAATTTCATTCAAATCGTGGCGCTTCCCGGTCCTTTCCGTCCCATTGTTATTCAATGATTTATGTGTAACCAATCATTGCTCTGAATTGTGATCACGTGGTTCTTTGACGAAGGCATTTTCCAGTTGGCGCGTGCTCATAACGCTTTGTCCGCAGTGAGCAAGCTCAGGAGGAATTTTCAAAGGTCTCGACTCAATTTGGAAGAAATTGGAAGATTTCTGCGCAGATTCATCACATCGTCGCCGAAGCAGTGAAAGTAAGTCACACAGAGCCCATGTGGAGTTTGTTTGGCGCCGTACGACGTTTTACGCTGCTATTTTCGCCGCTTCGTCAAGAAGGCCGGCCATTTTAAAGTCTTCTTTACCGTTCGAGAATATTTCCCTACCACGAATCGAATTGCTTCAGAGCTTTGGGACGTCTTTCTAGATGTTTTGCCTTTGCACTTTCGTTTTGTCCTCCTGCACTGAAGGTCGTTTGCGAGTCTTACGTACTCTCTCGCTCGAATGTCGTGTGTTGTAATTTCTTTTCTCCATTATCTTCTTGTTGATTGGGTCTTGTAGCAAAAGGGATTTCTCTTGTGACACAGATTCACAATCTTTCGCTTTTCACCGTCCGTTTTATTGTACATCCCTACCGTCTTGTCTTGTGTTGCGGACACACTTTATCTCCACTCACAGATCAATCTCACCAAAGAGTGATTAATAGTTTGGATATTTTGAAACAGGCCTGTTAAACCAAACAGTCTCCAAATCGATTATATTTCGGGTTATGTTGACATGTTGGCTAAAGTTTTCAATGCAACAATTAAGCCTGGCCTCAGCGCTTTTATTGTGATGGAGATGGCTTGAAAGCAATAAAATGCGAGCCACTTATCATGTCCAATACAAACACGAAAGAAATCTCGTTTGAAACTTGTAGACTTTACCAATTTCAATTTTTGGATGGAACTAAAACAAACTTAGACCTTACAGAGGATCTACAATACCAATTTACTCATTTCCCAACTTAATCATTTTTCCCGATTATTCTCCAATGTTGCTTCTGAAATCTTGTTCTTCTCGTAACAACGACGGCGAGGATTTCTTGACTTGAAAATAAAAGCCAATAGGTAGCTTGTGGCATTTTGGTTAAAATCCTTTCTCCTCTAAATAGAGACCGGTTAGGTTATTTTGACGTGCATTGGGCTGGAGAAAAAAAAACGATAAACTCATCTCAAATCCTGTTTTGCAGTTTGTAACTATTTGTACTTGAACTTCAATTTGGTCTGTTTCTTTGACTGCGTTAAAGATAGAAGCTCTCGCCGGACTATTTGAAAATTAACGATCAACTAATGGTACCGAAAAATTTATAGACAGATCTATTCCTAAAGAAGTTAACGGAACCTTTGGGAACGCCACAGGTGACTGAAAGGAAGGTAGAAGTGAAAAGATTTTTGTAATTGAGAAAACAAATTGAAAAAATAACTCAATTTATAAAAATGATAATAATAATACTTACCGGTAATAGTAATGCAATAATTGAAATGGAATAAAAATAAGAGCTAAATTATTAATAAAATATAATTAACTAATCAAATAAAAGAAAACCAATGAAGACAAGGTAGTCCACATTCCCTTTTATTATAAAAATTACAGAGTAAATTTGTGTTGTTTTCCCTTTTCGTTTGCAATTCAACATTTATGCTACACGGACAAGCCCAGAACATTGGTAGAAGCATACAATTGTTGTTCGAACAGCAAAGTTCGCTTGTCGACCCACGCACTGCTAGTGGACGTTGCTGTGTCAGATAACTCAGTGAAAACAATTGCATGAAGCTGGAAAAACAGATGGTTGTGTTCTTCAGGCCAAGAGCTGTGTAATGATGTAAATATTGTGAGCCAATTGCCGATGGCTAACCCCCTGGAAGCCTGTCAAGTGTGTGACACAGTCCATAAGTGAAACAGTAAGAATGTCATGTTGATATTTTCAATCAGATTGTAACAAAGTGGGCTTCCACAAATTACCAGATAAGACACAACAAATACACACTTGATCGGATGAAACGATCACCAATGCTAACCCCAGCGACGCTTTTTTGCTTGTAATAAAATGCGGTCCAACTGCTCTGACTAAAGCTTATGTCTTTATTTTAGTCGGTGGATTGTTTATCTACTGTTACGTTGTACGTCATCACCAAATATGGATCAATCAACTGATGTCAAGCTTGGGGACATGACCCATGTTCACCTTAATTCTAGTCATGTTGGCTCAATTTCGGATGACATTTCAGAAGAACCGTCGTCACCTGATTCGACAAACTTTGACGATAACGATCTCTTGGGTACAGGCGTCCCAGATGATGTGACATCGCAGCTAGCAGCAGCTGGACCAATTGGCATCGCGGCTGCTGCTGCTATTGCATCAGGAAAGAAGAGAAAGCGACCACACAATTTCGAGACTAACCCATCCATCCGTAAACGACAAGCAACACGACTTATTAGAAAGCTTCGTCAGGTAATTGATGAGTTCACGACAAGAGTTGGTCAACAAGCTGTGGTTGTTATTTGCTGCCCAGGCAAGGTGAACTCGTCATATAAAGTATTCGGTGCCTCTCCGCTCGAGAGTGTTGTTCGTAACTGCAAGACAATTATTATGCAAGATCTTGAGCATGCTTTACAGCAACAAGCCCCTCAACCGCAACAGGATAACTCTGGCTTGCACGAGCTACCACCACTTGTCATTGAAGGCATCCCAACACCTGTTGGGAAAATGACACAAGCCCAATTACGAGCATTTATTCCGATCATGCTCAAATATTCCACAGGCAGAGGAAAGCCTGGCTGGGGAAAAGAAAGTACTAGGCCGGCATGGTGGCCCGAAGATGTTCCCTGGGCTAATGTACGCAGTGATGTTAGAAGTGAGGAACAGAAAGCCAAAGTATCATGGACCAATGCACTGAGGACCATTGTTGAGAGCTGTTATCGTTCTCACGGTCGGGAGGACCTCTTGATTGAATTTAGTGAGACTGAAGAACACCAACACCAAGAACATCATCAAGGACAGAATCACCAATTTGTTACTTCCACGCAATATCCACAAATGGTACACACAATAAATAATGCAGATGGGACAGTATCAATTATACAAGTGGATGCATCAGGCACTCTTACGACAATATCCGAAGCTGCATGTCACACTGAGGCAACACAGGCGGTTGCAACTCTGGCAGAAGTAGCAGCAGCATCACAAGGCGAAGTCATTATTCACGGCAATCCCAATGGTGGTACAACCATGGACCATTCTGGTCTGCAAAGTAACGGCGAAGGACCACACCAAGGCAACGTTTCATCACTTTCAGAAGCCACACTTCACGATGGAAGTCACCTCTTACTTGGCGATGCCGTATCTGCAGCGGCAGCCCTAGTTGGTGTTCAAGATGGGTCTGGAATTGTCAGCATACCTGTTCAAGCGGCAGCTGCCATGATGCAAATCCAAGGTGGAAGTATCATACCCATGACAACGGTGCAGTTTATCTCGAGTTCGTCTGTCCCGTCACAAGTAGCAATGGCATCTGGCATTATGACAACCGCATCAAACGGCGAACTGCAACAGCTGCACATTGCAGATGGTGTCCCAGCAGCTACGCAGGCAGTAGAAGTTGTGACGCTGGCTGAAGGGGGCAATACCAGCTAGCTATAATACTCAATTATGTTATTATAAGTTGCTATGCAACACTGCATCGGGAGTTTGTCTTGCATAGCTATTCAGCATATGTGCTGGCTTCAGGGAATATTAATATGGGTAAGATTGGAATCAGCATGCCGAGTATTCATACACATTCTCACTACAAATAGAAGACTCCATCTCTCCTTATCTATATTTTATTCAAAGGGACTTCTGCAGTTTCAGTGCTTTCATTTACATAGATGCAACATCCATCTGATTAGCTCATGTGATTACTTAGCTCAACTGATCTCACTTTTATTGTATATATTGCCTAGATGGTTTCATGTATCTGAATGAGAGAGTTCGTCATCATGGACCTTTTACGATTTTGTTAGAAATTGGTCCAAGCTGCTACTTAAATTTGCTGTTGTTTGGTATAATTGAGAGAAACGTTTTCAAGGGAAGCATGCCGTCAATCCCCAGTGGACTCCTTCTGCAATGTCAACCTCTAAAATTATACAAAGCAAACTCCGCCCCTGGTAAGTTATTTTTATTGTAGCATTTGGTTCCTTAAAAACGTATCTTTATTAAACAGATTTCAAAAAACTGTATAAAAGAATACACGGTAAATAATTCTATTTAGGAATTCCACACGATTATAAAAGAAATACTGCCTGACACCTAAGCGTGCTGTCAGAATGGTAAAACGTAACTCATGCCCTCGAATGCTGGACGTGACTCAGGTCAGCTCCGATGATAGCTTCATTCTAATCATACCATGCAATATTTTGTAAAACATGCAAAGATCAAGATATAGTCTACTAGTCTGCAAAGAGAAATGTAAAAGTTTCTACCGATTTAAAACCGATGAAGTTCGAGTCAATGTCAGAGATGTGTCTTGGATATAGAATTTATACTCTCTCCTGTTGAATTTGCCAACAAAAATTGAGAACTCAAGAACAAGCCTACACGATCAATTAGAAGGCGGTTTACTGGCTTTGGGATTTCATTCCAAAGATAGGTTATTGACTTGCTCCCATATGGATTAAATCAAGATTAAATTAAAGAAAAAAATTGTGCATCAGAGATATGCTGATAAAAGCAGCGTAAATGTAACAAACTATGAAACACCAGAGGAATACCCGATATGCGGCATAAGCAAGCATTCCATGGGGCATACTGGCAATACCGGTATTTTATAAACATTAATAAAACCGTAAACTTGGTGAAGAAACTCATTTAACACTATGAATAAAATTGTGTAGAATAGGAAGTGCCCTAGGAAAAACCATGTGAATTTAAAAAAAAACTACGAGAAGAAGGCACTTTTCACACGATTTTCACACAGTTATTTGACATGATTTTCACATGGATTTCACACAGTTCTAATCCAATGTAAAAAGTGTCAAATTAATATTGACTTATTGCTAAATCATTACGGTTTTCCAGTAAATAATTGTGATAAAAAGCGGGTTGTGCCAGCGGCATAGCCAAGGGGAGCGAGGGGGCAAATACAGTCGAACCTGCCTTAATTAGCGACACCTTCGTTAAGCGGACACCTCTTCTGGCTAACACGGACAGTGGACTCTTTCCCTTAAAGCTGTTGTATCTTTGTGGTTAAAATTTCAAAATCCTTTATATAAATACATGTGTTGTTTTTAGCCTATTTGCTGACCAAATCAGAGCAATTCTTCAGTTCGGTTCACCCGTGTTATATCCGCGAGCAAACACTTTTGTTCACACTTCACAGAAATCGTAACGGTGAGACACCAACAACGTCACCGCTATTGTCGATCTTGAATGTAGTCAATTAACGCCCACAAAAGGAATTTCACGCAAGGATGTTTATTGATTCACTGCATTTCCCTACAACTCTCCTGGAATATTATTGCTCAACTTTAGTCGAGTCATTGTCTTCCTATTGTCTTTCTCGCAAAGCAGCCTAGTCCGCGCAAGATAGATGATGTGAGCTTGTGAAGAAAAAAAAAAACACTCCGTTTTCCCCCTCTCATAGCATAGACGTCACGTTACCATAGTAACCGTGAGTCAAAAACATAATCTCACACAAACATCATTTAATGGCAAGATTTTTAAAATAGTTGTATCTTAGATACCAAAAACGTCAAAACCGAGTTAAAATGTATCGAATTTTAAGAATTTGCTCAAAAGTTTGACATTTAACATCGAAAAAATTGTGTCCTTCCTTAGATTTTGCAACAACCCAATAAAACTGGATAATGTTTGAAACAGTAACATTACATCTGAGTATCAATCTCTAAATTTGTGAATAAGTGAAAGTTTGTCCACTTTGTCTTTAAAATGAGACAGTGAAGACTTCTGCTGTAGCAGTGATTTAGCTGCTTTTTGGAATTTGTGGTCAAATTTACCAACGTAGTTTGTAGCATCAGCTCGGACTTGATCTAATGTTTCGGAGCGGCATTCATCAAGAGGGACGTCCTTGGATGTATTTGGATTAAATCGGTAATATGTCTTGGGTGGAAGAAGGTCTTCCAATATTGTATGCACCGCTGAAAAATAAAGAGATAAATCAATGTTGTCCTTGCTAATGTTTTCAGTTGATGAGTTCACGTAAACAGGTTTTTTTTAATGTTGTTAATATCAATCGATATGCAGGTACATTTCAAAATTGTGATATTAATTACAGTGTAACCCGTTAATATCACAACCCGCTTAATATCACCTCATTTTGAGAACCAAGCTCTTTCAGAATCAACTATTTTAACCTGCTTAATATCACGACCCGCTTACTATCACGGTGTTTGACTGGAAAATCATAGTGATATTAACGAGGTTTCACTGTATAAGGGTCGTCATATTAAGCGGATCTACAACAGGGAGCCACAAGTGGCATGTTCTCTGTTACACAATGTGGACCAATCAACAAAAGTCATCAGAGGCCTTATTCGTAGATTGGCACTATTAAAACATATCGTAGTCCATTTGGATCTCTCGATATAAGTGAGTTGACATCTGGGCCCAACCGTACTATTATCAAATAGTATCAATGACAGTAAATTCGATGGAAACATATTCAACTTGGAACATGGATTAGCCAGTATGACAAGCCAAATTGACCTAGCAAGAGTAACGACGACAACCTGGTGATATTTTGGTATACAGTCTACAGAGGTGGCTGCTAATACAGGTTTGACTGCATAAAGTTTAAATCTAATTGGATGACTCACCTTCTGTATCTGTTGCGCTGGCAACAATCTTCATTAATTTTGATTTTGCACTACTGAAATTGGCAGTATGTGGACCGGCTCTGCCGTGGTATGTTCCTGTTCCTACTGAAATTAAGCACTGGATAGGTCTGTTGGGCCAAATAGTTTTTGCTTCGTGAACTGCTAAAGCACTGGGATTGTTGCAAAGTAGACCACCATCCTGGAAAAATATGAAAAATAAACTGTTCTTAGTATACAATGATTTGAGAAACTTTACAATCCCTCTACAAACTACGGGAAAGGCACTGATTTCGTAAACCATTTATGATTTATATTTATAATGTTTATTTGTCCATTAGTTAGTAAATTTATGCCTTTGGAAATGTAAATCTATGCTGTTGAATTATTAAACAAATTTCATGTGAGAAGAATCAACAACTGATCTCTATATTTTCTTTTGTAATGCGACATGATGCAGAGCTGGGTTACAGTAAACCGCCAGGGACTCAATAGTGACCATGCAGTAACTGTCAGTCCTAGCTACAACGACCCCTTGTCGACAATGCTCGGCTTGAGGATCAATGGAACATTTCCATTTTGATAGATGGCCTTTATACCCAGGTTAAGTTCTACGACAGATACTGTTTAGGGATGTCTGCTTAATGGCGGCTACAAGCAGGTGGTAAATCGATCAGAAAAAAGGAGCGGGGGACTGATTCCAAAATTTCCCATTGTGAGTTTGCATGTATTGAAGGAAATATAACTATTCTTACAACATGAGTACGGTGACACTTGTCTATAATGGTCACATTTGGGACCTGAGAAAAATGACTTTTATAGACAGGTGGCCTTTCTGTCCAGACTGATTTCTATACAAAGTGACATTTTGGGGGTTATGAAGAGTGGCCTTTATACACAGGTGGCTGCTCTATAGATGTGGCTGCTAATACAGGTTTGACTGTAGTCATTTTACAACAAAATTCACCTCTTTCTTTTATGTTTTGTCATCGTCATATCCGCTCATACCCTCATAAATGTATAGATTTACGCCCATTGTTGATAAATCAAAAATATTTGTGAACGATTGGTCTCTTTGACAAGTTGCTATTGCTATTGTCATCACCATAATATAATCATGTTGAGGAAATATCATACAGTCAAAGCTGTATTAGTGGCCATCTCTATAGAGCAGTCATATGTATATAAAGGCCACTCTTCAAAGCCCCAAAATGATACTTTCTATAGAAATCCACCTGGACAGAAAGGCCACCTGTCTATAAAGATCATTTTTCTCAGGTCCCAAAGGTGACTGTTACAGACAGGTTTCATTGTATTGTAATGCGCTTTTCAACACAAAGTGGCTGATGTTAAGCCACCTAGATGTGTTGACCATTGCAGAAAGAAGTATACCTGGAAGATATCCTTTCCGATCTTGAATTCTTCAAAGAACCCTGGTGCAGCAGTTGAAGCTCGCAACGCCTGCCATAGTTTATGGCGGCTGCTACCTGGATAATTATTCTTTGTTGATGAGCTCAGAGTATAGTTTCGAAAGACGTACGATTGGAGCACAGCATGATTTACTAGAGTCGCAACTGCAGCAACCTAAAGACATAAGAAAGATCAATTGTTAAAGCTGTAAGATTTATTTCTAAAAATAAAGGAATCATATCAACTGATCAAGATCAGTCCCAAAATTTTAGGATACAGAAGAAATTGGCGTCTACCATTTATGGTGACAGCAAAAATTGCTTTTGCATCGAAAGTTGAAACGCAGTCATTCGGGGTTCGTCTTTTAAACTCTAGTTATTATTAAAGAAGCAATATTTTATAGACAATTTCTGAGAAAACTAATAACATGTCAATAATAATAATAATAATAATAATAATAATACCATTCGCTGTTACAATAATAATATAATAAACTCGTCACACCAATAGGTTAATTAATACAAAAAATTTCTATCAGTGTGTTATTGTTTTGTGATCTCTATTACCATCTGTCCTAGGTGACTGGAGACAACATACAACATACAGTGCAACTTTATTAACATCACAATATTTTTCCAGCCACAAATCATGATAATAAGCGAGTAGAGATATTATGAGGGAGTTATGCAGGGCAGTGAAATTACTCGTACATCAGTAATTAATTACTACCAAAATTACTTGGATTGGAAAGTAATTAATTCCTGGTTTCAATTACTTGAAATCGAAAGTAATTAATTACTAGCGAAAAATTACTCCAAAAGAAAAGTAATTTGCAATCAAATTACTCATTACTTTAAAAAAAAAAGTTGCAACAAAATGGGTCTTCACAATAATCACAATTGCAAATTATTACTAGACTGGCTAACTGCTTTTTGAAGCCAAAATTCTGTTATTGAGTAAATTCTGTTTCCGCTGTGTAAGTAAAGCAAGTTTCCGACTTCTGTGTAGACCTTTGTCAGTTCAACGGCTCACGAGTCAAAACACATGAACAGTGCTTATTTGAGGAACCTTTGAGAAAAGGTTGCTGCTAAGTGGAATTGATTTTTCCCTCAAAAATTTAATCATGTCCAAATAATCCTGGGAGGGCAACAATGAAGGCCGGTTAGATGTAAAAGTTCTTCCGCAACGAGCTATCCTCATCACAGTTGGCTTGTAAGTCGATGTCAATCACATTCAATAGAGCTACAGCATTCAGATTGCAGCTCACAAAGCCAACAGAAGTTCAACGAGAGAAATCTGACAACGAAGATTGACACATGAACTGATCTTGTTGCAGTGGAATCGCCATGACTAACGCAGGTCTAAAGCAACAAAATTATATACAATAGTAATTTGTAATCGGCTGTTTTGAAGAATTAGTGTGTTACTCAAGAAAGTAATTAATTACCAATCCACTACTTTTTAAGAAAAAGTAATTAATTACTATTCAAAATTACTGAAAAAGTAGTGAGTACAAGTAACGCGTTACTTTTGTAGTGAGTATTCACAGCCCTGGAGTTATGACCTGGTGTGATCTGTGTAGATCTGAATGTGTTCTATGTAGAACAAGTAGTGTTGTTCAGTCGCAACTGAGAGCAAGAGCAACAGTGTTTTTAGTGGTAAGATGTCATTCAGGAATTAATACCATATACAGTGAAACCTGTCTATAACAGTCACCTTTGGGACCTGAAGAAAATGACTTTTATAGACAGGTGGCCTTTTTGTTGGGGTTGATTTCTATAGAAAGTGTTATTTGGGATTGTGAAGAGTGGCCTTTATACACAGGTGATTGCTCTATAGTGGTGGCCGCTAATACAGGTTTAACTGTAGGATAACATTCATTGAAAGAAATAAGAAACATGGTTGTACATTGAGAAGAGATTGGCTAAAAGAGGTTGAGTAAGGAAGGCTAAAAGAGCGTACAAAAAGTTGATTCTGACAGAGCTTGTTTCCAAAGTTACTGAAGTGATACTTTAGAAGCAGGTCGTGATAATAACCAAGGTCAATTTCAATCATTGTTTTCAGCTGTCAAAATTGTACATTGAAGCTCGAAACTATGAGCAAGAACACACCACTAACACCATTATCTGATATCTCGATATGGTAAATTGTTTTTTTATTAAAGAAAGCATTTAAAGGTGGTCGCTTACATGTACGCGAGACAGCAAGACAAATAAAATAACAAAAACCAACCTTTGGAACATCAACCATTGAACACGTGTCAATCATGCATAAGTCATTGCCAAGCTCCTGTCTAAAAAAAATAAAAACCAATAACTCTACAGTGAAACCTCGTTAATATCACTATGGTTTTCCAGTCAAAAATCGTGATAATAAGCGGGTCGTGATATTAAGCGGGTACAAATAGTTGTTTCAGAGAGAGAGTTGGTTCTGAAGCTGAAGTGATATTAAGCTGGTTGTGATATTAACCGAGGTGATATTAACGGGGTTACACTGTATCAGATTTACGGAGAAGCATTACCCAATACAGTGAAACCTGTCTACAATGGTCACCTTTGGGACCTAAGGAAAATGACGTTTATAGACAGGTGGCCTTTCTGTCCAGGCTAATTTCTTTAGAAAGTGTCATTTTGCCTTGTTGGGGTTATGAAGAATGGCTTTTATACAAATGTGGCTGTGGCTGCTCTATAGAGGTAGCCACTAATACAGGTTTGACTGACATTGTTTTCTACGGATATGCGCACTGGCCACATGGATGTTTAGTAAAGTGGTGGCAACAGTACTCACTTTAAGATGTTTTGCAGTCGCAACGTATCGTAATAAGCGTGACTCCAGAAGAGCTTCCCGGTCCCGATGACCGTATTTTGATGGAATATTTCAGTACTGAGTCTTCCGTAAATCAGCTGACAGTCATTCAGTGACAGCTGTTTGACTGCCAGCAGGAATGCCAGAATTGCACCAGTGCTGGTCCCGACAATAAGGTCGAACAATTCATGCATCTCTTTATGGCAGAGTACTTGCAGCCTTTTCAAGATCTCGATGGACATAACTGCTCTGTTGAGTAAACGATAAATTAAATTCAAGGCATTGGCTTGCAGCCACAAATGTTTTGATCATGACAGGATAATAAGAGTTCAAATTGTACTCATAGATTCACTTCCTTGAGGGACACTCATTTTTGTTGGAGTGATTTAGCGGCTAGGATATCTGTCCGTCAATTAGTTTTACGGTGTTGAGCCACCTACAGCTAATCTGCATAATTTGTGTGCGGTTTTAAATTCTCAGGGCCTCAAAGGTGAGAAGCCGTTAACTTATTGGGACATCATCATTGAACAATCTCTGAGAGATATTCATATACATATAGCTAGCCAGTATATTATTATGAATTAAATCTATCTTTAATATTATTTACATAAAATCAATATTATTTATAAACAAACCATTTTGCTTATAGAATGGCCCTAAAGCGTATCTGCCAATCTTAATTATCTACGTATTATTGATATCTAATGGTAACTCTATTTATTTGTATTGTAGTGCCCTGATTGGTTACTTCGTAATTGTATATGTCACGTGATCGTTTGTGCTGTAATCTTATGCTCTTGTGAAATATATAATATATTAGTTCGTGAATCTACATCACTCAGCCTGGTTGTGCGCATTACTCTGGTCACTACAGTTTAACTGATATGATGAATTAAACACACAAACAAAACAAGCAACTCTACAGCATCCTAATGTACTGGACAAACACATAGGCACAGAGTCACAAACCTTGTTCCGCCTCCATCAAGTGCAAGGATACGAACACCTTGACCTTTCACAGGGTCAACATGACCAAGAAGTGCAAGGGCGATGTTGCATGTTTTCCGCAGTGCATTATCAGATGCATTTTCTTTCATGTCTAGAAGTGTGACCATAGCTACACGGGAAAGCAAATGATTGTGAAAATATTTGTTATTAACCGATAACAAATAATAATAATAATAATTAAAAATAAATAAAAATAAATAAAATAAATAAACAAATAATAACAATTTTAATATTTGTGATTTGTGATTTGGGTTGACAATTCACCATGTTATTACACTTTGCCAATTAATATGAAGGGATTATATGTAGGCTTACCCTTTCCTGAATTGACAAGGTAATCTCTGACGGCTGGAAACTCTTTCAAGATGCTGACAAGTTCGTCAAGGTAAACCAACCCCGTTGAGTAGGGACCATGCTGATGCAACTTTTCAGCGAGGTACTCAGCCCTTGACTGGATGGCAGCAACTGTTTGAGAGAGAGGAAGGGAATTCTCTGATGCACGTTGCTTTGTATTTGCATAACGACTTCGTCTAGTGACCATAAAGCGTTTGTGCTGACTGGGTTGACTTAAAACACGAAGAACTCTCTTCAACAGCATCGTTTCAGACCATGCTGAAATAGGTTTAGCTCTCTAGTTTTCATTGATTTTGCTGTCATACGGTACGAATTCCATAATAAGACAACCCATCACTCTGTTCTTTACCAACTAAGACCCGTGTGTAGGTGTATGAGTCAAGGAGAGCTGGCTTGTGTGCAGCTAGAAAACACAGTGTCCATCTTGTTCATTTGAAAATTCCGCCATTTGTTGTTGACGGAAGCAAGGAAGCACATCGCAGTCTCTCCTTCCAACAGAGACAATTTCCAGTAAAGCGATATTTGAGAAAAACTACGTATCTGGCACATCTGGAAATCGAATTTGAAACAAATAACAAAATGTTAGTACCTAAACCATGCTTCTATAGTATAACCATAGCATATTTTTGAAGCACACGGTAAATACGTAAATAAGATGCAAATAAAAATTTAATGCATCATCATTATATTTATTTATCCTCACATTAAACTTTAATATACAGGTGTATTTTACAGTTACCACTGGGGTACGTTTTATGGTTTTACAGAATGGGGAGCAATTAATTATATACAGAATTAAAAAGATAATGCTAAAATTATATACATGATGTGTTAAAGGAAGGAATATCTAAAAGGGAACATAAATCAATTTGTTGGATGGATTTGTTAAAATTTGGCTTCTTGGCGGTGGTTAAAATCTCGTGATGAGAGGCTAGCAGATGGTTGTAGAGACGAGCAGCTTGGACGCAGAATGAATTTTTCCTCTAGGTAGTTTTGAATTTACAGATTGCAAAGTCTGCATGGAACACTCAATTAAGCTAATGCCATACACGTGCATAATCTTGTCTTCTTAGTTTGAATTTGTACGTTGGTTTTTTGTAAGTGGAATTATTCTTTTCTTTATTTGCTATAAATATATGCATACTTACATACATACCGTTAGAAGTTGCTCGATCGAAAATCGTAAGACCTCTCAATCGTAGGGTTGGGTCAATTTTGGAATTAAAATAGATAATTGTACTCACACCATACAGTCCTCTGTTTTGGTCTGAGCGTCAGTTCGATCAATTCCTGGATCAATTCGTTGTGCCGAGCATGGCCGCTAATGCACCACATAGGAGTTTGACGAATGAATGAATTATTGAAGCCAACTAATGGTCAGACAATATAAAATTAACTGCATACCAAGGATCGTTTGTGATCTATTTGCGTTCGCCTTTTGGGTCGCGGCTTAAAATGCTACTGCCACAAAATTCGATACTTCACATGTGGATAGAGCTCGATGAGAAAATATGATTGGAAAAAAGAATTTTTCACCTGAGACATCGAGAACCAGAGATATCGAGCTCTGAATATCGATTTCTGAGAATATTTGCTACCAGCGAAAAGGGGGCGGAGGTCGGGACACAGGTCGAAATCGCTAGCAAAGTTAGTACGGGAAGTTTGCCTTCTTTCAACTTCAGAAATCCGCGCTGCCGTTCTGGCGCATTTGATAGAGCCCATTTTGATACACAGTACAATAATCTCACCTCTTAGCGATGCCGACCTCCGCCCACTCTTCGCTGCCGGCAGCAATAATCTTGTTAATTAGCGCATGCGCAGGTTAATATGTTGAGATTGTCACTTACATTGGCAAATTTTGGATTGTGTTCAATACCATGGCATAAATTATGTGCTGTATTCTCAGAAGTCGATGCTGCAAAGCTCGATATCTCTGGTTCTCGATATCTCAGTTGAAAAATTATTATTTTTACCAATCGTACTTTCTCATCGAGTTCGATCCGCATATGAATTATCGAATTTGGTGGCAGTAGCACTGATAGGTTGAGCTGTTATTCAATTGATTTTGGTTAATTCATCTCGCATTCTACTGCACAAGTCAAGAACGAGATACAGTTACCTTTACAGATATTAAAAATATACAATAAAATGGTCAAAAGATTAGGAAAAGTAGCATTACAAAAAGTAAACCATTGTGCGAGCTCTACCATGAAGAGCTGACAGGGTTTTAGAACTGGAAAATGTAGGAGAGTCATCCTTGACAGATTACAAGTGTGGCTTAGTCGTTCCTTCTAACTCATATATTGTAGCGCAGTATTTCTTTGTTAATCCTTCCGAAAACATTTTTTTTACGCAATACGACTCTTTGTATATATTTCAAATAATTACATCAACAATCTATAAAGACAAACTTTCCTAAAAGTAAATTAACTTTAACTAATAAAAACTATGCAAGTCAATAGCTACTTATAAAATCTACAGTTAAAATACTTAAAACTAAACCTGACTAAGCTATTTACGAATTAAAAATCTCTTCCAATTGTCCGTCAGCTGGTATTTATCTCTGTTGTAATCGTTGAAGTCATGCCTTCCTCAGTTGCTTATGTAGTACTGTAAAGACATCCACTTCGCTTTCAGCTGGTACTCGTACAGAAAACATTCAACCAGTAACAACATTGCAAACTGCAACAACTAAATGTTGTTCGATATTTATAACCAACTAATTCATAATACCAACATATTGCATCATACTAATTACAAATTTACCTTTGTTGGTACACAAAAGTGCTGGTGATACCATGCAGTTTCCTGGCATGTATAATAAAAGTAAAGTTTACATATAGTTTTCATCTCTGAGAGTCTGAGATATAACAATCATCTAAGGAAAAAATTACACGGATAAATCGAGCAAAATGATGTCTTTAGTAACAGTTTAGCTCATGAGGATGCAACGCTTCCTCAGACAAGGTACTTTCGGCATTTCTTGGCCTTGCAAGCACAAAGCACTCTCTCCCTTTGCGGTGAAAAGTGCTTATTAGGTGACGGATTGCCGTTAAAATCTGCCGACATTCGGTAATCAAATGATAGCTCTTCTCCTTTACGGATACGTCTCTTTGCAAATAGGCCAATCACAGGCAATCTTGGGTCGTGGGTGTTAATCCAGATACTATATACTTTCAAGTTTGGATTACACTGAAAGTAAACCCAAAAATAGTCACATATACAATGAAGATGATGATGTCAAAGACAAAAATAAAATAAACACACAAACAATTAAGTAATATTTAAAATAAATCAAACAAATTAAATTAAATCAATTCTGAATTAAATTTGAAATCGTCGGAACAGTTTGTCTAAAATTCTGCAGCAGCTAAGTCACTCTGCATTTCTGCAGTTTCTGGAGTCAATTTGATAAAATAAACCTTTTTAATTTATTCTAAAAATCTAGGGTGCATGAAAGTGTAAGCTATCTTTCCTACATTCGTTAGTCATTCATGTTATACTAAAAACAATTAAAACAAATAAACAAATAAATAAAACAATTAGTACTATTGGGTTCATATATCGGCTTTATCTCTAGTTTAAAATACGTTCACGCTTCCATTCACTTACATTTACAAGTTATTAGATTTACTCATTAGTAAAAATCTGGTTTCCGTGTTACAAATGCTGCTTAATCTCTCTTTTTTTCAATCATCATCTACCTAATGTTTCTGTGGGGTTTGCAGGTCACCCCCATTGAAAAAACACACAATTACAGTACTTACTGAGACTTTATCTGGCACTGATAACAGCAAAAATATAGTAAACATAAAAGTATTATTACAGTGAAACCTGTCTACAACGTCACATATGGGAGCTGAGGAAAATGACCATTATAGACAGGTGGCCTTTCTGTCCAGGTTGATTTCTATGGAAAGTGTCATTTTGGGCTTAAGAAGAATGGCCTTTATACACAGGTGGCTGCTCTATAGAGGTGGCTGCTAATACAGGTTTGATTGTATTCCACTTTCTGCTATCTACATTACATAAATAATGCAAATTACTCACCGAGTGATTGATGAAGCGAGCTGCATTTCCATAGTGATACGCATCGATTGTAAATAGTCCATCATTTCCATCGTGGAAATCAAGGTCAAATAGATATGTCTGTTGCTTTGCATCATAAAGTCGACCTCGGCGATCTCCCTCCTCACTTGTGATAACTTCGCCGCAATATTGCATCACAAAAGTGTTTCTTGAAATATTCTCAATTGCTTTCAGGCCCCAACCTCGTCCGTCCGCGGTACGGAACACGCACAACTATTGTAATTAAAAAGAACAATTATATCATAATTGTAATCAATATTTTAAAGCATTTTAAAATTATAAAATGTCCGATTTGTGTATTTATTTTGTATAGAACAATAGGTACAATCTTATACAAAGCGAGAATCAGAACATTCAAGTATTTGCTACTAAGTACTTTCAGTTTTGTGGCTTTGTTTACGCCATTTGACAAATCACAGCAATCCATGTTAAACATATTCAATGTGCACAGTGTAACCTCATTAAAACCACCATGGTTATCCAGTCAAAAGCTGTGATAATAAGCAGGTTGTGATATCTAGCGAATATTTTATATATTGTTATACTTAAAATTACATGAAATGAAGGCTACATGTATAGAGACAATTTTACATGTATACGGGAATGCTACAGCTACATAACTAGTTATAATTAATTAATTATTACAGTGGCATTTAGGATTAATCGGTGATTTTTTCAACAAACTAATTTCAATTTTGATAGCATAACACCAACAAGTTTGCGTTACTAGTTCTAGTTCAGGAGTCCTAGCAGACTAGAAGAATTGATAGTTGATCGAACTCTGTCCAGGGGTGGCACCAGAAAATTTCAAACAAGGGACTAGGCTTCCCAGACAGTGGGGGGAGGGCAAACAGCGTAAATTTCTATAAAATGCGTTAGGCTAACATTGAAATCAATAGCAAATTCGCATTTCTGAGCTTTATATGTCGCAATTAGCTCGTAATATGGATTTATCAAGAACAACGGTTGGTTTCAACGATATTGTGGCCGAGATTGCAACAAATACGAGCTTAATTTTCACAGACAAAGCAGCTGTAGATTCCCCAATAGGGGGCTATATCCCCCTGAGCCCCCCTTGGCACCACCCCTGCCTCTGTTCCTTATTAGATAAAACAATACATCATTTACTAGAAGTGCACACAAGACCTTGACTTGGGGTCCATTTTGCACAACACGATTTTGGCACTTTGAAGGATCACACTTGCAAGCGCTGTTGCATTCGTAAATAGGCACTTTGGAAAGAACTTGAACTTTTCCTTCCATATCATAAGGAAAATTCACTGATGGGCAATTGCAAATATCGGGTTGACATCCATGAGTACAATCGCATCCACTCAAATATGACGGATCAAACAATTTCAGGATTGAAGGCGATCCGATAAAGTTTGCAGTCACATATGTAAAGTCTAACGGTAGTGTTTCATTATCCACCGTATTTTTAACCAAGATCCATGGTTCTCGTCCATTAATCGCTTTGTTTAGACAATCCTCGCCAATTTCATGTTTATCCTTGTCTTTCTTTTTCTTTTTCACTTTCAGAACTTTCAGATTTAACTGAAATTGACCACGGTATGTTTTTCCTAATTCATCGATCGTCTTCAAACATGGGACCTCGACAACTTTTCCTCCAATTCTTGAACTTGAAGCACTACTGTCATCATCTTCCATTGAAGAAGTTGTACTCATAACTGATTGAAATGAACGATGAGAGAATTAGCAAAATACAACAATCAATTTCGAATATCCCGCCATTTTTGACCACCGCAGCCGCTCTTTGCAGAAAAATCACACTTGCCATCGAGGTTTGCAAGTTGAGGAATAAAAATGGCGTCGCTGGCGAGAAGGCTGGCTGTTTCGTTGCCGTCTTTGGCAGGACGGTTGCGCCCGCCACAGCGTCAAATGGGGATATTTACCAAATATAGAGAGCCCCCAAATGGATTTTTGTTTAATGAAAAGGTAAGCATGACTCAAATCTTCCCCGCAAACGTTGGTCGTTGACTCGTTTGTCGTTGCCTAATTCTCAACTTTTGAAACGCGATCGTCCATACAGATACAGTCTGAGGACTTAGGAGGCCAGAACAAGAGCAGATGCTGCCGGTGGAAGCCAGTATAAATAGTTTGCACGCTTATTACTAAACCAGTATTCCTCATTAGTTTTGTTAATGCTCCTGGAGCTTGAACTTTTTTATTTGAATAATTTGATTTTGATTGAAGTCGTTTTCAGTCCTACTCCTTGTAGTTATTTAGCTCCTATAGATGTTGGTATGTTAACCCTAAAGCTATGAGTCTTCTAGAGTAACCAAGGAGAGGGATTTTATCATTAATTTTATTTATGTTTTGTGTTTGTGTATGCCTGTATATTATTGCCAGAATCAATGATACATCTATGTATGCCAGATTGCAGAGTATGGCACCGCCGCCCCCGAGATCTCTATTTTGCTAGCCATATGGCGCCCCTAGTGTAGGTCAAAATGTTTGACAACTGAAGACAAAAAGGGCATCCTTCGTATTTTATTTATTTTGTAGTTTATTTTCATTTATTTATTTGATTTTTGCCCCTGAGTGATATTTTGTTGCAATTGCGCCCCTGCCCCTGAACATTTTGGGCTTTGCCGCCCCCGAGATATCGGCGAGAAGTGCCATATTCTGCAAACTGGTATGTATGATGAATGCTCATACCAGGCTGGAATCTTTGTATTTTGCGCGGCAGAGAAAATTTTCCGAAAATTTTTGCGCGTTTGGCCTCTCGTCGATTTGACCAAAAAGCGCGGTTAACAGCTAAAATAACAAACTTACAGTCCAGACTGCAGAGCGTGGCAAATGTGCACCTGAGATCTGTTGACTTTTAGAATATTGCGCACTTGAGATTTGGCTGTACAACAAAAATAATGTGTGCTGCTCTTCATTTTTGGTGTGTGCACAGAATTTCTTACTAACAAACAGCTGCCAAGTTGCATTTTAGCTGAACTTTATGTCCTTGTTTGTTCATTGGTGCACCTGAAGTGCGCACTTCAGTATCTTTTTCAGCATGTTGTGCACTTGCATCTGAAAATTGTAGCCTCTTTGCACCCGAGATCTCAGCAAGATGTGCTATACTCTGCAATCTGGCTTCCAGTAAAGATTGCACGTACAATGCCTGTTTTCCTGATGAAAATGTCTGCAGCTGAGCTCAATTCTCAGAATCTGTGCGACTGCGGATTCAGCAGGCCAGATTTGCGCGGCGGATATCTCCGCCACGTAGAACATAAGTTCCACTCAGGTGCTCATAGATGACTTCTGTAATGACCAAAGTAATATGCACAATAGGGATGCTGTTCGACAGTTTTAAAACGATTAGAATAATCGGAGGTCATTGGTTCGATTCGATTCGATTCGATTCGAATATCCTTTGTTTAGCTTGTACATAATTATAACAATGAAAAAGACAATAGAAAACGCCTCAATGTTTGTGCAACATTAACTTTCCTGCCAATGTCGTAAACATACAAACAAATGAAAATAGCGTCATTTTCGGGTCGAGAACGACAGGCTACGGCTGAGAAAAATCAGCTTGTCTGCTAGGCCAGCATCAAGTCAATTCTCTTAG
>OFHS01001512.1:10206-27145 GCA_900245855.1 Calvadosia cruxmelitensis
CTGTAATCTCAGATTGCTCCATTTGTTAACTTCGCTCTTGCAGCGGTTGCTTGTTCACGCAACGCTCATATAGCTCTGGGCTCATGCTCAACTCGCAAAACAAAAAATAGATTCGGGTAGAGACAATTGGAAATGGATATGCTCAAAACATTGAAGTTTCCAATTTGAACAGCGCACATTTTCAGTCGCTAATAGCTGGTGGTAAATATTCTGTGAGAACTGAATGTTGATAAATTTATTGGATGAAGAGGTTTGCCAATCCCACTCAAAGCTGTGAAAAGGCAAAGCAAGAGGTTGTCAGCGCTTGCTACTCTACTGTCTCCACACTGCCATTGCCGACCCTCTATTGAACTGACAACTGTTATAACTTGCTTTGCAATTTAGCAGTTTTGTTTCGCCAATGTGGACTTCAATACCAGATGGAGTTGAAGTTTCTAAACCCGTGGCTATTTTCAAGTATAATTTAGATCCGTGAGTCAAGAATGACCTCTTCCCAGTTGACTGCATGCAGGGCTAGCTGTGCCACTGACGTGTGGAACCACAACTCCGTTCACACCGTGAACCGTGGCGTGATTGAAATCTGAGCCTGGCGCCACGTGGTTGAGCAGCAAACCTTGTGTGTAACCATAGGAAACAACACTTCACTGGCGGCTGGCGCATTATTAGTAGCGGAGCCTTGTTTTTGCTTTCATTGACTCTGGCTGTACCAACGTGGCGGCGTGCCGGCGTCCACATACGGCAACTTTTTTTGAATGCGCCAGACGCCAACAGTACGCCAAAACTGAAAATAGTAGGTCGGTACGCCAAATTTCTTGTTGGCGCACCGGGTCTGTGCGCCGGATTAATCCGGCGTAACATACATGTTTTCCATTCGGGTGTCTAAGTCATCCCCAATAGACCTTTTTCACAAGCTACCATTTTGGAAAAAGCAAATGCATTATGGGGAAGGCTGATATCTCTGATTTCGGAATACAAAGAAAGTTGGATTTGATACTGATACAGATTTCTTCAAGCTGCGCTACTTTCCTTAAAACATATACTTCCTGTTAATATTATGGGTCAGAAACACAGTTTCTTCGCTGCTTCAAGCACTCAACATGTCCCACAATGCACTGGTTTTTCCCATAATGGTAGCTCGTGAAAAAGGTCTATTTAGCAGCATGCATGAAAGTGAGAATACTCAGAATGGAGGCTAACAAAATCGCTTCTTGTGTATAAGTTTCAACACTGATTCAACCCACAATTTAGAACAACTGCCCATGTAAGCTGTAGGGTCTCATTAGAATCTGGTAGAGAAAAATTCGCTGACTACGATGATACTACAGTCAAACCTGTATTAGCGGTCAGCCGGTCACCTCTATAGAACAGCCACCTGTATATAAAGGCCACTGTTAATAGCCCCAAAATGATACTTTCTATAGAAATCAACCTGGACAGAAAGGCCACCTGTCTATAAAGGTCATTTTTCTCAGGTCCCAGAGGTGACCGTTATGGACAGGTTTCACTGTAATCATTTCTAGAATTGAGCTGTCTTCTATTTTTAATTAATGTTTAAAATTCTGCGTAAAGAGGATGTAAGAAATCTAACTTGACCGACGCATGAGAATTTGATCGTGAGAAAACGGCTTCAACTCCAGAAAGGATTAGTATTGCCTTGACCAGTGAATGTTTCTCTGCCAGAATCCGTTGTAACCTTAATTACAGCCCTCATAGACACTTTAAAGTGCAACTTCTATTTGCATAGAGACCGCGTACAGTGCATCCTGCAATTGCATGATTGCTTACTGAAGATCACACAAAAGACAAAAGGTTACCAGACCAGAAGATTGTTACAGCAACTTAAGCAACAAAAAACTCCAAGAATAGTCCTTCCCTAGATCCGAACTTTTAAGCCCTTCTTCACAGAAAGGGGACAAGAAAAATGACAGATGTGAGGCTGGATGATCCTTTGTTCGGGGAGGAAAATCCTTTGTAAGTTCTTATGCTCTCTCCTCCCCCTCCAATGTACAGTTTTTGCATGAATTCTAATCTTATATTGCTATGTACTTCATTTGATGGCACATCGCTTGTGGCAACATGTTTGTTTTTACAAACAAAATGTTTACATATTCAATATTTACATATAATTATGTTCTTTATCTATCTATAGCTGTGTTGACAACAGCGTCGATAATCGGCTTGTGCAATGCCATGACTGCCATCGGCATTTCCATCAGAAATGTCATGCGCCGCCGGTGACAAACAAAGATGTCAGCGACCCTCGCCTGGTCTGGTATTGTGCAAAATGTGCAAGACAGACGGAAAAGGCTATGGTAAGTTGGTCGGAAATCAATGTTTTTGTTGTAGAGCTTGAACGGAACGTTGATTTACATGACAAAGTTATAGGACAATCTGATTTGATGTTTTGATAAGCCTACAACTAGAAAGTGAAATATTTAGTGAGCTACAGTCAAACCTGTATTAGCGGCCACCTCTATAGAGCAGCCACCTGTGTATAAAGGCCACTCTTCATAACTCTAAAATGACACTTTCTATGGAAATCAACCTGGACAGATAGGCCAACTGTCTATAAAGGTCATTTACCTCAGGTCCCAAGGTGACCATTATAGACAGGTTTCACTGTAGTAGAGTAAGCAAGGAGACATTGGTAAATCAGTGAGTTGAAGGTAAATCTAACTAGTCAGGATAAAAACAAGGCAAGGACGTTGTCTGAGTTAGAGATGAACTGATTGTGAAAGTTGCCAATTTGTTCACCGCTACGGATTAACCTTTAGGCTACCGAATCTAACTTAAGATTTAGCTATTTAGTGTGATAGTAAGTTAGTTTTATTTTAGATTTCTAAATTGATTATTATGCTACAACCATCTGTAACATGTTTCACCCAAAACCAGACGAAATGATTATCAGAATTGTCAAAATATATGATCAATGATATGAACATGATGTGGAGTTATGTCTACTTAAATGAATGCACCTCAAGTTAAAAGTTCGGATTTGAATACTGTTAGCAATTCGGTGAGATGGCTGGAATCGTTGGTGGGTTGGAATGGGGCACCCAACACTGTGTGCAGGAAGCTAGAGACCGACTGCCTGCACTGCACACTCCACCACAGTGACATTCTATGGTGTTATGCTCACATAGAGGTCACCAACAAGCCCCTGGCCTATGACGCCATCATTGTGATAGCAATTTGGAATCAACTGTGTTGCTTTGAAGGGCATTCCAATCTAGTACTATACAAGGGAAGAATGAATGTGGATGCTAGTCCTTCTTGGAATTAAGCCAAATGCAGTGCAACCTTCAATGATGCTATCTTGTCTTATCCCCATCCATTGTTGTTATCCACACAGGCTGCTCTTGCATCGAACAGTGGCAAGAACAGCAGACAACAACAACATCCTGAGAGACCATCACCTTTTACAAACCCCTTCCAGCAAAACATCCGGCCACAAGTCGTGCCATTTCGACGTCCAAGTAGCGGCAATTTAGAGGTGAGACTGCATGGTCTATATGCTGCTGATGTTTTCCTGTGGGAAATTTTTCAAGAGATTTTCTGAAATGTTACCTGCTTTTATCCTTGACGATGACAGTGCTGTTTTGCCAAATCTTCTTTGTTGCATGTTTTTTTAATGTGTGTCAAATAGTTAAATACAGTCATACCTGTATTAGCAGCCACCTCTGTAGAGCAGCTACCTGTGTATGAAGGCCACTCTTCGTAACCCCAGAATGACATGTTCTATAGAAACCAGCCTAGATAGAAAGTCCACGTGTCTGTAAAGGTCATTTCCCTCTTGTCCCAAAGGTGACCATTCAGTGGCGTAGCCAAGGGGGGCGAGGGGGGCAGTCGCCCCCTCAATGCTCTTTCAAGTCATAAATTAAATAAGGCGAAATCCGGTGAGAAACTAGTTAGGGGTGAGGGTAACTCTTTTCTGTAATATGAATATTACTGTCTTACTGTGAGTGAATCAGAAATCTATATAGATACTTTTACTGGATTCGAAACAGCAGTTCTGCAGAAAACTCTAACGTGTTCTTGCAAGTACACCACCCCCCAAACAAATTTTCGACTCCGGCGGGGTCTGCAGGGAGCCGCTTTGCGCCTGCTGCGCAACCATTTGCCCCTCCAAAGTTAAGAGCTGGCTACGCCACTGTGACCAGTATAGACAGGTTTCACTGTAATGAGATCTCATGTTTGTAAACCTGGAAGACGTCCGTTACCCTTTACCCCGAACCCCCCTCTCCCCCCAAAAGGGTGTTATCCAGACGCAAAAAGTTGAATATGTCAGGGTAAGTTGCTCTTCAGATAGCAGAAGGCTACCATTTGTTCTGCGGTACGTTGCTTCCGACATCCATGGCCATCAATCACTATGGCCAAGTGTAATGCCAGTGCTTTTATGGTTTACGCTAGTCGAGCTTGCTAAATGTGATAACATCAGGAAATGCAGTCTACCCTGTGTCAAACGACCAGTCAAGGGACCAATGGAATTTGCCTCTTGACTAATGTGGTCATTCAAGACAGGTACATCCCATTCTGTAAGCTCTTAAGCGAACACTTGAAGATTATCTCCCTGTGCACGTGGTCGCTTAAGACAGGTGTTTGTCAAGACACTTTGGACTGTGGCTATGCTTGAGGAACGTTCATTAGTATTCTTGTCTATAATTGTCAAATTCAATATTTTTACTCCGATCATTTTACTGGGTTCCGGAAACCTGTCCATTGCAGCTCAAACCACCAGAACTGCTCTTTGCTATTTCTTCAACTTATGTTTTGAAAGAAATTTGATGGTTTGTCGAAGTGTATTGCATCAATGTTGTCTCGTAGAATGGCGTGGGCAGCGTCTATTTTAAGCGGTCGTGACTGTAGCGAGGTCTAGCTATTTTATATGTAAGGCCCTCTTTACAAGGAGGAAGGTTACCCTGGTAGCCGATACAACATTTTCTACCTTTCTGCAAGAACGTGGGGATATCTGCCGGACAGCAAAACACGCTCCTGTCCAGCACCCTACCGAAATCTGACTGGATTACACCTATTTCACATCTCTGCAAGGCGAGAGATCTCGCCTGTTACGCTGACAAGGTGAACAGTTGTCTCGGCAGACAGAGAAACCCGGCCCGCTTAGTCAGGTAACCTCAGCAGGCGGGTAACTTTGAATTTGCCTTGGTTGCCTTCGCAGACCGTTACGCTCGAATAGTTCGAAAGGGATCGATTTCAGTCTTCTGGGAGCCGTATAGCTGAGCTGAGAAACAATGCGCAGCACACGACACTGGACGAAGCCGCTTATCAGCTTAGACCAGCTAGTAATGTAATAAAACGAATGGATGCATTTCAAACAATAACAATTTGCCGCCATCTTCACCCGCGGCAGAGGTCAACTTGCTTCTATACCAAGATGCAATAGGATTGCGATTAGTGGATTTTAGCGCGATATTTGCAACGTACGAACTTAAGCTGCGCGTATGTGTTTGTGTGTGTAAAGGTATGTGTATGGTTTTAATTCCTGATGTCCATAAGTTACAATGGAACTTTTTTTACATGGAGAAGATTTTGCATTGTCGCTATTCTGCTAATTGAAGGATGATTTCTTGCTATTAAGATCTTACTGCAACTCAAAACCACTCGTATATGCTTTGTGACGGAGTTTGGTGAATTCATTTCCAGTAATTTATTATCATTTTGTAATTCCAATCCTAACCACTTTAGCTTGTATTTGATATCGTGAAGAAACAAACTCTTTGTTCGTCAGGGTGTTACGGAATCTGCGACGTTTGCTTCTGAGATCTCTTCGTCGCAAGGAGGCAGAAGAAATATGCCGCCTTTGGTGACGTCATCAAGTAGACCAGATTTAAAAAGACGCTCAAAGCTACAGCAATTGAAGAAGAAGTAACGAAAAAACGCGGTCCAAGATCTTGTATTCTTTGTTCGTTGTTGTACTTCGATGTCGATAAAAACATGGAGTCTGATGACAGCACTGAATGCTCGAGTTTCGTGTTGTACATGTAAATAGTTTGGTAATTATATGGCAGAACTACTTGTTTGTGTCACTAGTAAAAAACACGAGCGTGTGTGCGACGTTGTCTTTCTTTTTTGGTGTGTTTTTATTGCTTTGTACTTTCTGTTGTGGGAATGAACACTTCCATGTTACCATGGTAACCGTGGGTCGCAACGAGGACCAACATCGGATTGGCAAATTCTACATCATGAAGAAGCTACTGTAGCTTTTTGTTTTCAGAATATGTAATGATGATGATGATGATGATCTGGACATCTTTGTACGCGGAAGGCACCCGTAGCCAACAGCAGTTCTAATTTCTCTGGATATCAGTCCCCTTTTCGTATAAATGGATATGATTTGTTTGAAACTACGAAAGCCAAGATTTCGTAGCTACTACCAAATTATGCCTTTTCAACATACTGTAGACGAAGGCTAGACAAGACACAAAAAAAAACGAAGAAATATAATTCAGATAAAATAATGGCTATATCGTATACCACGCACAGCTCTCTTTCCATGATTTGTGTTCGCGTGGTTTATCGTTATGCGAATCAGTACTCGTGGTTTATCGTTATGCGAATCAGTACTCCTATCAACGTAGACACCACCTGCACAGACAATAGAACGGTGTATAGGCCTACTTATTATTATGGGACGTTTTGTTTCGATTTAGGAGTCCAGCGATGCAACACAGCCTGTGTTTTAGGCACCATTTCTTCTAGCGGCTTGATGAACAAATGTTCTAATTTGTAAATAGTCAAGTCAGGTTTTTATTTTTCATCTAAAAAATCTCATATATTTGTTTCAACCTTTCAGCAATTTAAATGAATATTAAGAGACAGTATCTAAAAAGATATCTAAAAGGAATTAAAGTAAATAATATGCTACATGACAAACCTAATTAGTTGTTTAATCATACATGAGGCTATCGGTTTCTCCAAAGTTGCCCATCACTGGTTTTTATTGATTTTTATTTCCTAATAATTAATTTTAGTAGCATTTGTTGTAAATATTTCAGTCTTCCAGAAAGTGTGGTGACAGCAGGAAGCATCGGAAAATTCAAGTATTTGCTTGAAAGCGCCGTATTGTGATGTACCATACAAATTAAAACATTTGTTCATCAAGCCGCTAGAAGAAATGGTGCCTAAAACACATGCTGCGCTGCAAGATGACGTAGTGAATATAGCAATGATGTGCGTTTTGGAATGTTTGCTACAGGTAAATAGTAACTATGGCTGTTCCGTCAATTTCAGATATCTAGGACTGTTATTAAATTCTTTCTCTTGTCTTGATCGTAGACACCAATAATATAACGTATTTCAGAAACCACGCGATAGGTATAACGTTGGATAAATCAATCTTTTGGCAAAGACAAGTGGGTTTTCCGTGCGGCGATTTCCACAGTAGTATCAGGTCTGATTTCAGAGAGATCGAGAAAGAGTGATAGAACAAAGGTTATAATTAAGAATAGACTGATATTACAGTAAGTTACAGGAACGAATCATGCTTCCAAGTGCCTCCAACAAAGAGGCGTGCAACACGCAATATTCCAGTCAATCTAGCTGTGTTTTTATCAAGGATAGGAACGATACATTCTATATGTACTCTGAGTAAGAGTAAAAGTAAGCAGCTTCAAAACTACTCTGAGTAAGAGTAAGAGTAAATCGACTTGAAATTACTCTGAGTAAAAGTAAAAGTACTCTTAATAAAATGTTACTCAGAGTAAGAGTAAAAGTAAACATTTTGTATTCAAAGGGACAAAACATGTAATGGTCTTCAACAGCAGTAAGTTAAAATCTATTGTGAGTCTCATGCTAGCCAAACAAGATGAAGCAAGATGTCACACATCATGTACGGCATGTGGTGAATATTCAAGCGTCCCTGAGCATAATCACAATTAACTTTTAAATTTTCAATTACAAACAATTATTTTAATAGTTCATTGCTTATACAGTGAAGAAAATAGTAGTCCTTCTGCGCTAAGCAGGCACTCAGATGCAGATGACAGTGCAGCATTGGGTGAGATGTATGAATCGGTCTTGGTAAATGACGAGCAAGTCATTCAACAAGGGTAGTTCTCTCAAAGAATGCAAATCTTTATTGCCTGAGAATGAGTTGAAGAATGACTTAGCTCAATTGATAGAAAAACTGGCCAGTTTAAGGCTTTAGAGGTGTTTCTCAGAAAGGTATCATGATCACATACATCCTCTGGCATAATTCTTTTGTGTGATAATGTATACCAATCGGTGATGGGCACATTTGAAAAACCGATAGCCTCATGGTTGACTGAATAATTAGTTAGGTTTTTAGGTATTTCACGTAGCATATTCTTTAATTTAGTACCTTTTAGTTATCTTTTACATACTGTCTTTTCATTATTCTTTTAAATTCGTGCTGTAAGATTGAAACAAATATATTCATATCAATCATTAAAAAAAAATCTTCATTGCCACAGAAAATAGTTTCCGGGACAAAAACGTGAAGACTAAATTGACAATCAAGCCATGTTTCAGAAATACTTTTACTCAGAGTAAGATACTTTGCAATATTTTTACTCCGATCCAGAGTAAGAGTAACACACAAAAAATTTATTTACTCAGTAAAGTAGCGATCCTGCCAATTTTTTACTCCGAGTACAGTATCTGAGTAAATTATTCTGAGTATTTCCTATCCTTAGGTTTTATGCATACCTGTAACAAATTGCAACAGAATGTATTTTTAATGTTACAGGTGTAGAATTTAGCGGAGAATAACATACTGAAAATCGATAAAAATCGAATAATCGGAAGAATCCATTCTAGAGAATTTGTTGGATGGTGTTCGAGTTGATGCATCCGCCATTGTGGATAACAGCTGTTCGTGTTTTACTCTAACATTTTTGCGATGTTTTGCGTTCTCTTTACTTCCAACAAGTATATGCCGCTGTCTTGTCGCAGTACAGACAAAGGTCTCTGTTTTCTTGGATGAAGAGAGAACTTCCCTCCTTCCACATACTGTACAGTATTTGCAACAGTGAAATGAAAAGAACTTTTAGAAAGATATCCCAATGAACGGACGCGATAGAACACGCTTCTCTCGTCGTGCCAAAAAGCTGAATTTAATGATTTAATCAAATCAGTACATCATGCTACTCCGCTGATGACGTCATCACGCATGCGCAATACACCACGATACAGTATAGTGAGACTGTAGACACGATACACTCATGGCAAAGAACAGAATTTTGAAAAGACTAGGCTACCATTGACTGAAACGGAATAATACTTTCAAGTTTTAAAAATGCCTTGTGCAAAGCAGCAAATGTACAAAATGAAAGGGGATCATCGGGGAGGTTGGGCAAAGGCCATATTTGTAGAAGGCAAGGATTAGAGACCCTTTCCGCGCAAACACAAATTTATTGTGAGAAATTCAATTTATGGTATTTATTATCCGATAAAGTTACGAGTCCCTGATGGAGTTAACTGCTTGATTAATCTAAATTATGCCCCGTGACTTTGCCGTTCTGCGCTCCTTAGAACAGCGAACTATTGTGTCTTCGTTGTGGGTTTCCAAATCTGATCTCTGTTTTTGATATGCTTCAGCGGTTGGGACGAATTTTTATTGCCATCCGGTCGAGAAATTGATCACGTGACATTTTGCGAGGTCTACACGCAAGTCTTTGTTAGCTGTCATGACAACGCGTGTTTGATTGTAAAGCTTATTCACCATAATTCTGACCAGCTGGAACGGCGCGATTGTTGTCGAAAGCAGTTTTGTCGTGTTCAGTGAATTGGTAAATACGTTGACCAAACTCGGGGCGATACTGTGAGGCGCTTCCTGGGGATTACTTGCTGGAAACTGTTTTTTTCTTGTAAAGAGATTCGTTTTGTGTTAAAAACCCGTCCCACGTTTCGCCTCTTTTAGCGGAACCAGCTCCACTTGCCTCGCTCGCTGGCCCGTGTAGCCTCTCAGTTACCAGGCAACCAAGAATCTCAACAGCAGGTGATGTCATTCAATTTGTTCCATGCGCTAGACGTTGCTAGGCGACGCGCGTGGCAATGAGAAATGCTGTCCGTGTTCGTAGTTGCTGCTGTTATCCGTCGGGTCTGTCGAGTTCCTGGGAATCCAAACGCTCTCATGAATAACACTTATGCATTAGACGACTGGTCTGGTCTTTGCAGTTGCTCTCGCTCGGATCGCAGCCAGAAGAGGATTTAAATCAACCTCGTACGTGACGTCAGGCGACGGAAAATGCTTAAGACAATTTGTGCAAGCCGTTGGGGTTTTCAATTGTTTTTATTTCGGATTCTTGGCTTGCCTCTGTGGTTGTGTTACTGGTAGCTGCGGTGCCGTGCAATATGCCTGCTTCTTCGTCGGGATTGCAACAGGATGGCAATGCCACAGCGCAAGTCACCTTATTCGCAAGTAAAAACAATCTCGCTAAGAAATTCAACGGCAGCGCTATCGACGACGCGCTAAGCCTACCCAAGATCAAGAGTGACGTCGACGTCCAACGTCGAGTCAGGAGCGGACACGCCATGAACGGAACGTCGTTGATAACAAACGACAAACGGGTAAGACCTGGAGCACTAAACCCTTACGTTGTTCAAGCGCCTGTTCGCGCTTATCCGCTGATGGAACAGGCAGCCACAGACGACGTCGCTTTGGTTGCCGTCAAGAAGGCACACGTTCACACGTTACGTCCACGTCGGCGCTCGTCTTTCGACGCTGCAACATTTGAAGCGGAGCGTGCAAAATCATCGCTTAATGGATATAAGTCACATAATGCGAACTATTCTAGAGATTCTCCTATCGCTGCGAAATCAAGTTCTAACGAGATACGGATTGGCAAAGCTGAACCTTTAGCGAGGAAGGAGGTGCCACTTTCTACAAATGGAACTCGAACGAGTCAGAAAATGAATATGGTACCTTCTCTTGCGGAACATGTCAAACGAGAAAACGCCAAATATAATGAAAAGTTGACGAAGCGTTTCCTATTTGAGCGATGGATTAAAAGCAACATCGTACATTCATATCGGAGCATAGCTAACGAACCGGAAGATTTTGAACAAAGGGACGCAAACACACCATGTAGGGACAGCCGGTAATGTCATCGTGACTATTTGCGAATTCAACGTGCCTTGGGACAGGCTTTATCGATGCATTCTCGCCTTAGAATTATCGCTGAACTGTTGTATATATCAAGCGTTGCAGCGGCGCTTTGAAAAGCAGGAAGATTTCTGCGCCTAACGATCAGCCTTCAAGTTGTGAAACACAGACGGACAATTAAGAAAAACCTACGATAAGAACGCAACAGCCGGTTCTTGTTTTGTCTGCTTGTCTCGTAGACTGCAATTACGTAACTAAATAAAAACGAGGCTCAACTATCATGGTTGCGAGGCTACCCCGTTCAAGTCACGTGATCAACACACAACAATGATGTGGGTTTGTTGTGTTTTTATTCCATAACAAATAGAAAGACAAGCCTACAGACAGCTGCTTCCTCCCCGCTGTTAAGATACGATCGACGTTCACAACAAAGAAACGAAAGGTGTTTGCTTCAGATAGCTAAGTGGCTCAATTTTGTAGAAAAACGAGCGCAAACGCGATAATATGTCACAGACTTTCCTCGTGGCAACGAAACTAGACAGTAGGTAAACAATGGGATCTCATTATCGCCATAGAAACTCAAATTGAATTCGCAGCTTATAGCAAATTGATCTACGTTTTGAGCTGTAAAGACATCACTTATAACAGATCGGTCATTTTGTGTCTGGAACGTAATCAATGCAAAGCTTCCCACGAAAATATCCGTTTCAAGCATTGCTGCTCCGCCTTGGCGACCAATAGTTACCATGGTAACTTACTCCCTTGGGATTAAGTTACTGTAGTCCCGTGGGAGTATGATGGGGGCCTATCTTCTACCCGGGGAAGTATTGATTTCATGCAAATAGTGCGAGTGCTTGAACTGAACATCCTTTTGTAATGTCCACGTGATTAAAATGCGGTAGCAAAAGCAAAGCGTCACCATTTTCCATTTCAAGCAATGTAGCCGGATATACCGAGAAGTGAATCAAATTTTCGCACATTGTTGTTTCGATTTTGCAACCACGTTGCTAAGGACAATATTTTTTTCGCAAACGTGACAGCCGTCATAACGAGAGTCAAGAATTATTGATGATGTCACAAGAGTGTCACAGTTGCCAAGCAACGCTTCCGTAAAACTATCCCACAGTGCAGTGCTGTTGAACCATTGGAATTAGCAATGCCTGATAGCAGCGGCAATAACTCTTAACGTTCTCTTATGACTTCCTTTAGGGGAAATGTGACCAGATGGCCATGTTTTGAATGTTGTTTGGACTTGCTTGTTGTTGCAACGGCTTGACTGCGCCTCGGAAGAAATGCCCTCCATTGATTGACGCAAAGCGTCTTTGTGACGTCCATCATCGACGCTGCTATTACGTCCTTCGCGTCGGATGTGCCTTGAGACGTCTTCTTTTATAAAGTCTTCAGGCACTAATTGTTTTCATTGCTTTTACAGAGAAAAATCAATCTTATTGCCAATAATTCGTAGGTGGAGTTGAATGATTAATGCCAGTTTTGTTTCCATGTCATTTCAATCATGCATGATATAAGTGTTACACCAGAAAACGACGGCAAACATTTGAAAACGCAGCAGCAAGGTAATAATAAAGCCGAAATTGACAACGCCGAGTTGCAATTCCAATCCCACGTGACTCAGCGATAAAAAATTTAAAATCTTTTATTTTTAATTCCTGTTGCCGAGAGCAGTGCGTACGTGTTAGTTAAATCTATCAGCAGTATATTTCATGACGATCCATCATCGTGTATTAGCCGTATACTGTCAAATCTATATTAGCGGCCACCTCTATAGAGCAGCCACCTGTGTATAAAGGCCACTCTTCATAACCCCAAAATGACACTTTCTATAGAACGCAACCTTGACGGAAAGGCCACATATCTATAAAGGTCAATTTTGACTCATGTCCCAGTGGTGACCGTTATAGACAGGTTTCACTGCCTTACTATAAAGACAGGGTGGCGTACAACTTCAATAGGCAGATTTCTCATTAAGGAAGCCAGCGCTCGTCATAAGTTGTCGTGGAACGTGGATCAAACTTTAAATTTCCTACTGGTTTAGGGACCGCTCATTATTTATGCCCAGGGTTGGTACCGAAGAGAAGCGGGTATAGCTCAAATTTTCGCAACACCAAAGGTTGGGTAATTTATTTGCTGCCATGCATGTTCAACTGACATTTTCTTTCTATTGCTGATCAATCGATTCCAATGTCATATAATTAAACGTGGTATGGCGGGTAATGCATTTGATAACAGTTTTTTAATACCGGTAGGATATCTACCTTCTGTCCACATTTGTTTAATATGATATGATGTAGTTTTTAGAGCTTGCGTAATTTTTTTCTTGGTTATCTGAAGGTTGGGTAAAACAATAAATGTTGAAACTTTTTGCTTCTCTTCGGTACCAACCCGGGGCATAAATGAGCGTTCCCTTAGGTATATCGGGGGCGAGTTCTCTTCCATTGATTACAGAGAAAACAATCAAAGAATTACGACGATGTAATTAAGACGCATCGAAGCAAAACTAAGATCAGTTCTCTGTGACTGTAGCTAATGAAGATCGATTTTACCACGACAACTACACTGGCTAGGAAAAGTACCGTTTACAATGAAAAACACCCGCTCAAAAATGCGTTTTGGATTCTAGTTATTTACTCTGTAATTTCAGATGCTAAAACGCAGTTCTTGAGTTAATTTGTTTGCCTATTCTGTAATGTTTATAAATCCAAATCCTAGCGTATTCAACTTGACTTTCACATTTGAGCACTTTGAGCTGAAAGGAATTATGAAGCATCTCAGTTTGCTAAGGACTCCTGATTTTCTTGAAAGATTGCGAAAACGAGATGTTTGGCGTCGGAGCCCGTTATTACAGTTTGCCGTTCAATCTCCAATCGTAGTTGGTGTGTGATATTGTAGCAGCGACACTATCAATCACTGCAGTAAGATTCGTCTTCAAATCGCCTTCGACGTAATTCGAGATCCACCTACAGACCAACAGTAAGCAATGAAATGAACAGAAGGTCGTGAAAATCATGCGTGATCAATCATCAAATCTAAACTAAAATACAATCTCCATCCAACCACCAAGGTGGAAATACAATGCCCAGAGTCTACCCATGGTCTACCCCATCTTATAACGAACTTGAGAGTACATTATGAGATGACGACTTCATGTGTTCGGTTTGACTTGCGGGCATGGTAACTGCAACTGAATTAGGGCCTGTTTACATGAGGCGGGCCAGCCCGCTTGGCATCGGGATGGGCTAATCTTGTCGATTGTTTATATGAGAATTTCCTGTCCGGGCTGGCCCTGCTTCAGGCCGGCAAATTTTCGCCGGGCTGGTCTCTGTTTCTTCGACGCAAGCCGGTTCGCCACATTTTTCACGTTGGAAGCACGTCTTTTGGTCTGCATAAACTTTGGTTGTCCTTCTATTTTACTGGCAGTGCATTCTGTAATTCCTTTTACGGAATAAGTGGCAATCAGAATAGAAGTCATGTTTAATTACAAGCTCGATCACTTCGCCACTCGATCGAAACTGTTCGGTTTGAATTCCATAATGCGTAATGATGATGAAAAGCCAAAGAAAGATACGATCTTGAGCTTTTATCGACGCACAAGAGTCGACAAATTATCCGTTTGCACCAAAATGTCAAATTTTGTACGCAGGCGCAAGGGTGACATGAATTTGACATTTGGTGCCAACGGATAATTTGTCGACTCGTGTGCGTTGATAAAGCTCAAGATCATATCTTTCTTTCGTTTTCATCATCATTACACATTAAGTGACATTATGGAACCCAAAGCAAACAGTTTCGATCGAGTGGCGCAGTGATCGAGCTTGTAATTAAACATGATTTTTATTCTAATTGACTAATTGTCCTGTTCCGTGAAAGGAGTTACAGAATGCACTGTTAGGAAAATAGAAGGACAGCCAGCGTTTATGCAGACCAAAAGACGTGCTTCCAACGTCAAAAATGTGGCGAACACGCCTGGGTCGAAGAAACAGTGACCAGCCCGGCGAAAGTTTGCCGGCACAAAATTAGCCCATCCCGGTGCCAACCGGGCTGGCCCGCCTCACGTAAACAGGCCCTTAGTAGACAGTTGGAACCAGTATAGACATACTGCTAATTATAGGTTAATATAAGAAGGGAAAGAAAATGAATTTATTCTGTGGACTAAATCTAATCGGCTACGCTACAATATCACAAAGGCATGTATAACGTAGTCGGAGTGGTTTAGTGACTAGTATATGTAGCTGCCAGTCAGACGTACCGGGTTTGACTCCCGGCCAAGCCAACGCATATATTTGTTGTTTCGTCTGTGGTTTTAATTTTCGAAGGCCCCAAGAGAGACAAGCCATTGACATTTATGTTTTACCTCCGCTATACACTATGGATCATATGCGATTGATTATCCATTAGGCAACACTGAGACAGTTAATGTTTCATCTGGTGGGACATACCAAAATCGACAGCTAAACATGGTCTCTTTGGACGGGTGGTCATATAGGACAGGTCACTAATGGAATCGTTTAGCGGACACTTGCGAGTTATATCTTAAAACTGTCTATACACGCTGGATCAAACTGCAAGGGCATTATTCATGGACCAGAATCCGGACAAAAATCTAGTCCGAGACTAAACATTATAAGTCTGGAATAAATTACTAAATTTGTATAATTATGGAACTTGAGATTTAGCCCCGGACTACGCTATAGTCCCGGTTCATGAATAAGACCCCAGGGATCTACAGCAGTGTTTGTATAATAATCATACCAAATTATAATAATATTAACCCTTGTCCTGCTTACATAACTAGTTAAATGAAGACTTGAAATCGCTTTATAGATTGCTCATTGGCTGATTGCTAGGGACTAGCTTTCTGATTGGTTATATGTTGCTACTTTTGACTTGCTTCAAAAACGTATATATACGTCAATAGCAGGACAAGAGTTAATACAATAACTATGATTCGCTTTAACGCCAATGTAACATAATTGGTTTCCTCTTGTCTATCTGGAAGTGAACAACCGAAAGGCTATCCTATTTTGACATCGCTGCTCACCGCAAAATGTCTATGTCTTTCTCTCCGAAATCCCCTCGATACCACAGAAATATCCTAGACAATGTTACCTAGCAACACAAATCAACATGTACACGTGAGCATATCGACAAAAGAAAGATGTCAACCACTTGGAATTTTGCTGAGACGGTGTTTTATAAGTGCAAGGACATATTCCGGCATTTGATCACATTTTTAGTAAGAATTGTCGTACCAAAAGCAGCTTATGTAAATTATTAGCTTGAGCAACTTAACCTTCCTCCTGGAAATTACGTGGTAGCTTTGGCGGGAAAACAAGGTCCGCTTTGGCGGGAAAACACGACCACGGTTTCTCACTAAACAGGTTTCGTTTCGTTCCGATCATGATCTCAAACATTGTTGCAGAGTTACTCAAAACCACGACATTTGTTTCTTTCGTAAGTTACCCAGCAACAAAACAACGTTAATCGTTTTAGTTTGAAGAGATTGTTTAGGGTCCCGTAATCCAAAGAAGCTATTAAGATATTCACCCGCAACTTACAACAGAGTCAATTTTGAAGTTTCGCCATACAACAATTGGTTTCAAAGGATTAACTGACTATTCGTAACCTTGCACAAAACATACAAATAGTTACGTCTCACTGAAAAGAAACATGTCTCAATGCCACTTGAGAAGAGGAATACTTAAGTCCCGTAATTGATACCATTATTGGCAATAATTTGAAACAGGTGGCATTTTAATTGGACATATATTATTATAACCAATTTTCAGTTTAAGTGCTTGATTTGACAGTAAATTGTAAGCGCCTCAGAATATTGGTATA